>CATIWM010577238.1:0-14980 GCA_949671775.1 Mallotus repandus
TTATTATTATTATTATGTTTAATTGTTTATATACTATATATCACGAGTTAAATAAATTTTTTGTTCACATGTGAAACACGTGGTTGTTTACTAGTATATATAAATGTACGAAGGGGAGAGAGGACACACAAAATTACAAAAAAATTCTTCACTCATTATTATATAAAAATTGGATAATTTTTTCATTTACTAATAAAAGTAAAATTAAATTAATTAAAATATAATTTTAATTTGGTAGAAAGCCTATTTCCTATGTTATTTAGGCTAACTTCTATTTTATCTCCAATAAAAATTAAATTAACAAAAATATAATTTTAATTTAATTGAAAATATATTTTCTATTTTAATTAGGGTTAAATTTATATTTTATCTCTAATAAAAATAAAATTAATTAAAATATAATTCTAATTGAATTCAAAGTATGTTTCTTATTTTAATTATGTTAATTTCTATTATATCTCTAATAAAATTAAATTAATTAAAATTTTAGAGATAATTTTGTTAAAAATATATGGTTTTCTATTTTAATTAGGTCTACTTATATTTTATCTAATAAAAATCAAATTAAATAACATAATTTTATAAGTCTTATTATATTAAATTTAATAAGTAAATAATTAAAATTAAAATTAATAAATTTTATGAAAATAGAAAAAGTATATAATTTATTCTAAATGTAGATATTTTTATAAATTTAAAATTAATAAATAAAAAATAGAGCATATAATTTGTTTAAAAGCATATTTGTAAGAAAAGTAATATGATGATCACTTTTAGATGTTTTTATAAAATTTAACAAAAAAGTTAAAATTAAATTAATTAATATTTATTATTTAATTATTAGTTGAACTTAAAAAATTACATTAAATAAATTTTTATAAATAAAAGTATTAATATTAAATAAATTAAAAAAATATAGTGTTATAGCTCAAATAAAAAAAATTTACTAGATTGTAATAAATTATAAGTTTAATGGATTGCAATATTTAAATTGCTATATAAAGAAAATATAACTTTTATTATTTTAAAATTTTTTATTAACAAATAACTAATATTTTTTATTATTTTATGATTAATTATGACCATAATATTTTTTTTATATAAAATTTATTATAGAGTTGAGAAAATTAATTATAAAAAATATTGAAGTAATATTACATAATTATTTAAATAAAAATTTATAAAAATTGTAACAAATTATAACTATAACATTGTTATTATTTTTAAAATTTTTATTTAATAATAATAATAATAATAAATAATATCTAATTGTTTATTTAATATATATCACGAGTTAAATAAATTTTTTATTCATGTATGAAACATGTAATTATTTACTAATGTGTATATATATTATTATTATTATTATTATTATTAAAAAATTGATTTAAATTAATCGGTCAAATTTTTTGCCAGATGGTTAACTTTTGAGCTAATTGCGAGTTTGGTTTTTGGAGAAAAAATAAATTTTTCGTTCATTGAATATTAATAATAGATCTTGATGGAGTTTAGGGCATGCTAAATTCTCACATCTAATTAAACTAAATTAATGGGTCAAATTTTTTGCCCGATGGTTAACTTTTGAGCTAATTGCGAGTTTGGTTTTTGGAGAAAAAATAAATTTTTCGTTCATTGAATATTAATAATAGATCTTGATGGAGTTTAGGGCATGCTAAATTCTCACATCTAATTAAACTGAAAATTTGGCTCAAGTGATTTGTGTGGTTGACTACAGTTTTCTTTGCATATGACTGGAAACCTCTCGTTATCAAAATCTACTTCTCCAATTCTTGTTCTTCTAAGAAACTGCAAAAGCATGACTGAGATAAAGCAAATACATGCCCACATAATCACTAATGGGTTGGTTCGTTTCACTTTTATAAGCAGCAAAATCTTAGCCTTTTGTGCACTATCTCAACATGGAGATATACATTATGCACATGCTGTCTTCAATCAAATTCCATTACCCAATGCTTTCGTTTTCAATTCCTTGATATTGGGTTTCTCTCAAAACTCACTAACTCAAAAGGGTATTTCACTTTTTGCACGTATGAATAGTATAAATATTAAACCAAATAGCCATACTTTTACTGGTTTGGTTAAATGCTGTTTTTGTTTATCTTTGCTTGATCAAGTTCATTGTCAAATATTAAAATTTGGGTGTAAATCTGACGCTTATGTCCTTAGCTCTGTTATTAACATGTACTCAAATTTTGGAGCAATGGGATCTGGTCGTCAAGTGTTCGATGAAGGTAGCGACACAAATGTGGTTTGTTGGACAACTCTTATTGCCGGGTACTGCAGCAATGGATTGATTAGTGAAGCACGTGAGATATTTGATAGAATGCCTGAAAGAAATGAAGTTTCTTATAGTGCAATAGTTTCTGGCTATGTTAGGAATGGTTTTTTCAATGAGGCAATCTTTATGTTTCATGAATTGAAGAGCTGCGGTTATGTGAGTTTTAATGGATCCTTTTTAGTCAGTGTTCTTAATGCTTGTGCAGCGATAGGTGCATTTGAAGATGGGAAATGGATCCATTCTTATGTTGATATGAATGGCTTTTGTTTTGAGCTTGAGATAGGCACTGCTTTGGTGGACTTTTATGCAAAATGTGGACACATAGAAGATGCCGTTGATATATTTAGCAAGATGCCAAATAAAGACGTTACAACTTGGAGTGCTATGATCATGGGGTTGGCTATGAATGGAGAGAATCAAAGAGGAATCAAGCTTTTTGCTGAGATGCAGAAAGAGGGACCTAAGCCAAATGCTGTAACTTTTGTAGGAGTGCTTACAGCTTGTAACCACAAAAGTCTGATAAGCCAAGCTTGGCGGTTCTTTGGACGCATGATTAAAGTTTACGGCATTGTACCGGGGATTGAACATTACGGGTGCATGGTTGACCTTTTGGCTCGAGCTGGCCTGATTAAAGAAGCAGAGGTATTGATAAATATTATGCCGATGAAACCAGATGAAGGTATATGGGGCTCTCTGCTTAATGGATGTCTGATGCATGGCCATGTTGACATGGGGGAGAGGATAGGGAGAAATCTTATCCAATTAGAGCCTCAACATAGTGGAAGGTATGTCCTTCTGTCAAACATGTATGCCAATAGAGGCAGCTGGGAGGAGGTACTCAGGCTAAGGAAAATAATGAAAGAGAGGAGAGTCGTCACTATTTCTGCCTGGAGTTTCATAGAGATCGATGGGATTGTTCATAAGTTTCTCGTTGATGATAAAGCTTATTCTCATTTCAGAGACATCAACAAATTTCTGAATCAATTCAATGAGCAACTTGATTGTTGCTATGTATCGGAAGATTCATACTTGCATGGATAGATTGTTTCATATCCAAATATTAAATATCTTCTGCTAGGCAATTATGACAGACTGGGAGGGAAAAAAAAGCATTTGCAATATTTCTGTAACTGTTTATGTGGTGACTACGGTTGCCTTATGTTACAGCTGGGTTTTGGCCTCATCAGGACCAAGAAGAAAGTGCTTTACTACCTTGGCATTTCTCCTATTGCACTTATGTAGGTTAGTTCCTCTTCTTCGCAATATTGATAGTTATGAGATTAGTTTTTCTTTCATGTCCTTAACTGTTGGTGCCCATAGGATTGTTAGAGTTAGCTGCTACTTGTTTACCTCTGCAAAGGGTGAATCTTTGCTGCTGGTTGCCTTGTGTAATTTGATTGTTTATCAGTTATTACACATCCATACAACTATTATTTATTTAAGACGTTATCAACTGGGCAATTGGCTTGCCAATTAGGCTGTTGTACACCCATGTCTGCCATTTGCCAAAGTACGCATTCATCTAGTTTTCAAAGCAAATGGAAATAAAGGTGGGCAATTCCCCCATATTGAAATCAAACGGTTTTGCTGATGTCTTGCTTCTACAGATTCCTTATTGGCTGGTGGGTCCAGAAACTTCCAACCAACGGCTGCCAAATATACTGTTGCCAAGTGAAAGATGGCAGAAGGTAGGAACATGGTGATGATACCAAAACTGAAAAGCCTAACAAAACTCTCCACCATCTCGTAGCCATCGTCTTCTTATTATTGGTACTCCTGTTAATAAATAAATAAATAAATAAATAAATTCATGTACCATCTCACAAACGTGCAAGCAAAACTCCTTTTGTCCTTTTCTTGAACCGTTTCTATCATCTTTCAAAGTACACTATCAAGATCACTTCTACTTGTAGTCTTCTACCCTTGTTACCTGTTCTCACTCTCATTTACCCATCTTTCTTTAGCACACAGTTTAAAGGAAATGTCTGCCGGAATCTTTACAGCTCCTGTTGCTGGATCTGGTTACCATGGCTTAAAAGCCAACTCAGCAAAACAACTGTTCCCTGCCAAGGATTCTGTTTCATGGAGCCGCAAAACCGTCTCCAATGGTTCCAAGACTCGCTGTATGAAGGTAATCTGATCAATAGAAAGATGCACAAAGTGGTAAACTCATTTTTGTGTCTCAGTGCTAATGATTCTTTTTGTATTGTTGATCAAATAGACATGGAACCCTATCAATAACAAGAAATTTGAGACTCTGTCCTATCTTCCCCCGCTCTCTGATTCTTCCATTGCCAAGGAGATTGACTACATGATCAAAAAGGGATGGATCCCTTGCCTGGAATTTGATGAGGTAAAAATTAAATTGATGGTGTAAATGTCCTGCCATCTTAAATTAAAATTGATTTCGTTTGCATTTACAGATGATGCCAAATATTGCTAGTCTTTTTTCTCTCTGCTTCTGTTTTTTTTTTTGGGCCAAAATCTCTCTGCTTCTGTTAAATGTAATTAAAGTTTTATCAATGGTTTGGAATTTTACAATATGGCCATATTACTGTTGATTATCATTGTTTCATTATTTGTGAGTGTGCTAGCACATGGGTTAACTTGTGCTTGAATAGATTAGGCAAGAGACTACTGGGGAGTCCCGGAATGGTTCTGGAGCTAAGGTTATTTATTACCTTATTTTGTTATGATTTTGGCTTTTCCTGATTTATCAGGATTGTTATTGTAATGGTGTCAGGACCTCTCTGTGTAAGAAGCAAGTGCCCTTAGTACTTGAGTTAGGCCTCAAGTGTAGATAATTATTATTATTTATCTACTCAATTTTAAGCACATAAATAGTGGTGATTTCTAGTACTCTAGTACTTCGGACCTTTTTATTTTTTTTTTCTTTTAAATGTTTGTAGAAGGGGCATGTGCATAGGGAGAATAGCCAGATGCCAGGATACTATGATGGGAGGTATTGGACATTGTGGAAGCTCCCCATGTTTGGCTGCAACGACTCATCTCAAGTGCTCAATGAAATCCATGAATGCAAAAAGGCATATCCAAATGCATACATCCGCTGCTTGGCATTTGATAACCAGAAACAGGTTCAGTGTATGGCCTTTGTCATTCAAAAACCCAAGTCTACAAGTCACTGAGGCATTTTGAGTCCTCCTTTGGAGCACTTTGTTTTTGTTGTGTTTTGTGATGATGCTATTTCTATTTCTGTTACCCAAATAAGGTGGAGATTGTTGGCTTTATCTAAGTGCCTTGTTTGTGGAATGTTATAATAATATTAAATAAGATATTTGTTTGAATGATCAATTATTTTATGTGTATTGAAAATTTTGACTGATCTTTTCTTTTTTATATCGTGCTATACATGTAAATAGAGCAAGGTTTTGGTGGAACGCACATGGTTTTGCTTGAATGATCAATTATTTTGTTTAATTGAATGATCAAGGTATTTGTTTGAAGAAAAAATTTATTAGGTGGCTCTAGTATTTTCGTGGTTTATTTTATTGAGCTTCTATATATTTAATGTGTTTTAAAATTTTTTTAAATATTTCTTTGATATAATATTAAATTTTTAAATATTTATTTAGTACAATATCGAACCCCTAAATATTTATTTGATATAATATTAAACTCTTAAATATCAATTTTATTATTTTTTTTTATAAAAAAGAGATCCGATATGCATCAAATAAATATTTAACATTTTTTTAAAATATAATAAATATATAAAGACTAAATAAAATAAATCATGAAAATTTAAGGGCAACATAATAAATTTTTTTTTCTTAATGATCAATTATTTTATTTGTATTGAAAATTTTGACGATCTTTTTTGTTTTTTTATCGTGCTATACATGTAAATAGAGCAAGGTTTTGGTGGAACGCCCATGGTTTTGCTTACTAGGACGGAATCTCTCACGCCCCATTATAAGCGATGATGTCACATGAATATTCCAAATAAAAAAAAAATCATAAATCATATACACTTAAAAAAAATCATATACACTTAAATGAGCCCCTCAAACTTAGCACATTTTATCATTTTAATACCTCAACTTATAATTTTACTAATTTAACACCTATTCATGCTAAAATCATAACATTTAAACACCATTTCGCATAACATCAAATAAGGTTGAAAGGGAGTGACTGCTTGTATCTGGTTTGTTTTATGTGCAGGAAATGCTAACCAATTCTTTTGAAACTTAATTCATGTATATATATATATATATATGTATGTATGTATGTATGTATAAGACTTATATACTAACCCATGATTCTTCTATAGCCATTCTGCATTGCACTCATATTAGTTCGCCTAAGTATACCATTTATGCATGCTCTCCCTATTCTTTTGTAGGGACACCATGCATGCATTTTCATCCCATTTTATTATGTTTTACAAAATGTGCAGAAGCATAGCTCCATACAAACCTTTTAGCAAAAGGTGGGAAAGGGACACCATGGTTAGACTGTATCCGTAAGTACATGGAGTTGTCCAAGTAGTAATTAAATATCGATCTCACATGAATTTGAGAACTAACTATTGAATTACTCTTAGTATTTGCTTGTTTAGATGATCGATTTGTTTGTTTAATGGAAATGAAAATATAAAATTATTAAACTTGAACTAAATACTCTTGAATTCATAATAAGTGTTAGGATTTTTATCCCCAGCTCAAACTATCTAAAGATCATGTCAACTTCTTCCTCAATTATAAATTCCATTTCATTTCCAACCATCTTTTGAATTATGAAAGTCTGTTACAAGTACTCCCACAATTGATTGATTATGAAAATTACTCAATTATTTAGTTCTCACTAACTTAAGCAATTAATCATATTCAATTTTTGAAGTAAAGCTTTTAAGGGAATATTAACAACAAAACTGTCTCTCAACTAATTCAATTAATTAATAGATTGTTATTGTGATGTCAATAGGATTAATCTCTCAATCTAACCCAATTATTTAAATCAATTCAATGGGTGATCAGTGCAATGAAAGCATTAAGTTCCATAACAACCATGGAATGCAAATTGTTTGATTAAAAGTTTAACATAATTAAGTCCATGTTGAGTTAGGTCTAAAAATCCTAACTAATAATTTAGCTACACATAATGATTAGACAAGAAGAAGAAAAGAAAAAGTAAAAGATCCAACCATATTAAAATTAATATAAAAATTAAGGACAAAAAGAAACAATAAAAGAAAAAGCCTTTTTTTTTAATCTCCTTTATTCATAATGCTGTTTGAATTACCAACACTTCAATATTCTACTCTTGATTCAATCCTTTTATTAGTTGTAAGAAAAATAAATCACACTAATTAAATTGTTTGTGATGAAGAAAAGCTAAAGCTAAACTTCTCTAAAATTTCTTTAACCAACAACAACCTCCTTAAATAAGCCAAAATAAAATTATTTATGTCTTTCCTCAAAACCCTAAAATAAACTTTCCATGTAAATTTTCTCCGAGGCGCACGACTGTGTGCCTAAATGTGCATGGCCATGTTGAATCATATTTGTTGATTTGTCCCAAATTAGGCATGGTTGTGTGTCTTCAAGCACATAGTCGTGCCTGATTGGCTGTCTGATAGGGTGCTCTTTAATGAATCAAATACGACTATGTCACTGAGAGCACATGGCCATGCCTGAATGGCTTCTTTGCAAGTCTTCATGTTGAGGCTCAGGCAAAGTCGTGTGCCTTCATGCACATGGCCATGTGCATAATTCTGCATCTTTAAAAGTGTGAATTTATTGACTTTCAAGCAAATTTGAGCTTTACTCTTTAAGTCCTTGCTTTGGCACCTCATACCTTGACTCTACATCGAGTGCCTCTAGCATAGAAATAAATAAAAATATAAAAATCAAATAAAAATTAGAAAAAACATAATTAAACTACTACAATTCCTAAAAATATAGACCTTACACTTTTCTAACTAAAACTTGTCAATGTTCAATACTATCCTAGACTCTAAACACTTAAAACCTAACAAATTAGCACTCAAAATATAGTATATTTCACGCTTATCACACCACCCAACATAGGATTGTTCAATGCATTAGCTATAGCAACAGTTCTGAAATGGTAAACCAAAATGTTGGTTCGGGTTAGAAGTTTAAGGACAAATTAAAGGAGGGGATTCAAAAGCTGCTTTCAGATGGTACTATAGTTAAAGTCCTCCAAGCCTAAATGAAAGCTAACAACAACCAATCCCATAGTTCCTGAGATGGACATAAAATCATCGACATGTTGAGCAAAACCTCTAGTTTAGTCAATCTAAAACTAGACAAAGGAAAGCACGTCATGTTAGCATAGGTGGTATGCCCTAGAGGCCAATAACATATTTTAACATTGTAATTTATCCCAAATGGCAATAAAATGATATTCTATTATTTAAAGTGTTTATTTAATTGAATATTTATCCATTAGCATAATGTTAAATAGATTTATTGTCAAGAGTTGATAATATGAGTTACAAATTTATTTAGTACATATGCTATAAAATGTTCATAGTCGATAAATTAATATTCGGGTAATATTAATTAGACTATCACCTCTGTAATATTAATTCGACTATCACCTCTGTCTATTTGCCTTGATTAGTATGTGATACTAATAGTGGGAGGTAGTGAGTCTCATGCTACTTGATATGAGATATCATAATAGACATGTGGATACTCATGTGATGAGTGGATCGAACGATGATGTTAGATTTATGATTGCGTGGATATTCACTTATAGTCAACAATCACAATCTAGGTCATAATGGTGTATATAGTCCTTTGACTTGAGGTGACACAGTCATCCATATTTAAGTGGTTAGGATTTATTGCCGCTTATATACTTATGTTAATCACACATAGGTATATGGTGTATGATGGCTCTAGTCAGTTAAGTGTAGGGATGAGTGTTCAGCCAAGATGGGATTCATTGCCTGGAGTGAACCGGGATAAGATCCTATGCTATCTAAGTTCTTTCTTGATGAATAAGTTCTTGGCCAGGACAAACATGACACAAATTGAAAGAGTTTCAGTGTTTGTTATGTTTTATCAAGAAATAGAACTTGAGATGAGGTCATATGATAAAACTATTGGAGTTTGACTAAACCATGACTCTAGGCTATATCAATATCTTCTAATGAAGAGATTTTAGTGTACGGTAATTATGACCAAAGGGTTCGTGTGAATCAATATATGCATTCATTTCTATTTGGGTAGTTGTGATATCAGTGATAGGGGTCACTCATAACTTATGAGAACTAAATGTGCATAATTGGGATTTTCACATTTAGACTTGAAAGGAGTTTCAAATAATATCAAGTGTTAATATTATCTTCTCATTGCTAATTAGACATGAACCTAGTAAGTCACACCTAAAAGAGTTTCACCAAATCACTATAAATATTAATCTAATTATTGATTAAAAAGTTTAATAAATTAATTAAGATTAATAGAATTGGATTTATACTTTAACCAATGATTCTAGCATATCATGAAATCTAATTCAACTAGGGGTTTAATTATTAATTTGTACTTAATTAATATGAGATATTAATTAAAGTATTAAATTAATAATATATGTTGTTTCTAATTGGACTTGGATTAATGGCCCAAGTTGTATGGGCATAGGCCCAAAAGAGTTTGGACCAAAGATTAATCCAAGATATTGAGAAAGCCCATGGGCCTAATCCAAGCCCATTTGTATCATGGATTAGGCTTGGGCCTAGTGTTGGCCTAATTACCAAGCCCAAGTCCATGTACAAATGATGTATTCCAATTTGTCTTGTTAGGCATACATTATCCTTTATGTGTAAATTGTTGATTATGGCTATGATAAGATGTGAATCACATTGGTATGTGTAGATAATGTATGTAGACCTAATACATGGGATGTATTAATTCTATACACACTTCTTTGTACACATATTAGATATACAACTTGTATACTTATCATAATGAGTTGTACACTTATCATGTAATTAAGGTTTGCTTTGTCATAATATATCTACATAACCTAAGAAGTGTTCTAAGGTTTAAGAGTTTTTGTGTAGAGCAAAAGGTAAGAAACACATACACAAAATAAACCCTAAGTGTTCTTACAAGGAGATTAAATTAGTGCAACTTTTGTGAGGGTCATTAGAGATACTACTTGCTACTAATCTAATCAAAGCAAGAAAGTGATTTGGTGGAGCTTTGGTGTTTCAAGCTAGAGGCCTAACATTTGGGAGGCTGATTCAAGGGTTGAACCTAAAGCATCCCCAAAGTTTGTAGATAACTATTGTGGTCTACATCAAACTTAGGAGTTTGTAAGTATTCCTAAACTTAGAATTCCTAGGTTGATGTTTATATATGTTACTTGCTATTTAGCTATATGTAAAATGCAAAATGGATCTATAGGAAAGGAAATCTTCATGTTATAAAGGGTTATGCAAGTGAAAAATTTAAAATTTTACCCTATTTAAGGCTTGTGCTCACTACACATGAAAGTTGCATAACCGTTTCCTTCACGTCATGCATACCTCAATTCAAGTAGGAGATGATGATTAGTACTACTAGGCCATGAAAAGGATACTGCTAAAACCATATGTTCAAATAGCTGATATGACCAAGCATGAATTGATAGGGTAGGTCAAGATGCTTGCTAATAGGATGGCCCAACTTGAATTTGCATTGAAGGATAAAGGATCAAGAAAATCCAAAGGCTTTACTCACTTGGAATTGTTCAAGGATGAAGCTCTCCCGGAAGACTTTAAACTTCCAAATTTTGCCAAATTTAAAAAGGTTAGAAGGATGAGAGGGTGCATTTAAGGCAATATGCTACTTTCATGGCTACGACCAAACTAATCAAATCTCAGATTATCCGATTTTTTTTACTTTTTTAGAAGAGGGACTGAGAGCATAGTTTTTTGACATCAAAGATTAAATCAAGAGTGACTAGCTGTTACTAACCTAGAAAATCATCTACAATACTCAATTGCATATCACAAGTAGAGATATCGAGACCACAAAATAGAAACCTTGCTAGACTTTCTCAGACTGCATCACTAAGTGGCGCACTAAGGTAGTAAGCATAAGGAATATGTTTAGCTGTTGCATTGCATGTGGCTATATATTTAAAAGCAAAAAAATGCAGATGATAAAAAGATCATAACCTAGCCAAAAGCAATAAGCATGAATTATATAGAAAAAATAATATACAGACACCAATGATCAAGTTAAGAATTGAAAAAATTTGTCCCATGAACCATATGACATTAAACCCATAATTGAATTCACTAAGGTATACCTTAGTGAAAACATATTTAACTAACATAAGATCTTTTTGTTAAAGAAAAGGTATATGTTTGGCATGGTAGGAAAGTGTATTGGCTTTGAACTTCCCTAAACATTAATTCATAATTTTTCAACAAATTTACTATTGCTATTAGACAGGGAGGAGCACTTTTCTATTAAGATTCCATGATGCAAACACTCAATGGAAATTAAAATTTTTAATCATAAAACCCTCACAGGATCCATGTAATTAGGTTTAATTGATTAAGAGGGATTCCAAAAACTCACCAAGATGATTTCAAGGTAAAAAGGTTGGAAGGATGAGAGGGGCTTCACACTGGTGACACCCCAGCTCGAGCCTTTTGTATTTTCTTATTGGATTAAGATGTCGCCAATAAAGCCACGCCCTCTATCAATATCAATATGAACAAGATGTCCAAAAGCAGTGTTGTGTGCTAGCACCTTTTTTTTTTATAAGATGCTCATTTCTATTCTCTCTATGTATATCTTTCTTTTTTTTAAAAGTTATAGAAGGAGGAGGAAAGTGAGAGCTTACAAAAACCTTAGAGAATGAGATGTATATATAGACATCCTTTTTAGGGTTTCACTTACCAAAACAATTTTGGTATTTATAATCTTCTATTTCTATTTTGATTCTGATTTCAAGAATAGAATTATTTCCAATTTATTTAAGATAACACTTACCTTAAATAAGTGAGGAAATATCTATAAACCAAAATATAATTCCTTCATGCTATATTTAAGATAGGGATAATGAATTTTTTATTTCTAAAAGTATAGTTATTTTAACAAATTAGTCCTAAAAGAAATTTTCTTCACAATTGAGTCCTTAAAATTTTTAAAATTCACACCGTTAGTCCTCGTCTGTTAACTTGGAAAAAAATTGCTTACATAGACAAATTGACCCAACTTAACTTCATGCATCACCTGCCACATCAACACACTCACTGCCACATCAAAGCCGCATCATTATCATCATCATCATCTTCTTCTTCTTCTTCTATAGTCTTATTCTTCTTATTCTTCTTATTCTTCTTCTTCTTTCATAGTCTTCTTCTTCTAATAACTACATCTTCAAAATCTAAGCAAAGATCTACACTATATGATACATAGCTCTTAATGCCAACTTTGCAAGCACAAGAATAAACAACAAAACAAAACATCAATTTCTTTGCTTTTTAATTTGCAGACATTTTTCTTGTACAAAATATGGAAATGGACAAAAATGGTGATTAAGGGTAATTAGGAAACATTAATAACCAGAACTAATTAACCTCTATACAAAGTCATCAATCTTAAAGATTTTTTTTTTATAAAGTAAAAAATACCCATGTGGGTCAAATATGGATCTAAAGAAAATTAAGTGTGTATTTTAACTAATTAGTAGCCTTGAAAAGTGGATTGTATCTTAATGAAAGCCAAATCTTCACACCAACAATGGCTTTTATAGTTACCGGTAATGTACGCCACTTTCTCTAATAAGTTTCTTTTTCACCTTATAATTGTTGCCTACTATCTACTCCTTCTTGATGTTATTTAGCATCATTTCTCTCCAAATACAGTATCATTCTAGACATAGTAGTGACTGGTAACACCCTCCCAATCCACCTACTTAATATGCATCATGCACATTCCTTTAATTTATATGTATTTGTGTTGCACATACTTATGTTGCATAATCCTGTAAAAGCTTTACCAACCTCTCTTCATCCTCTAATAATTTGTGTAGCTTCTCAAGGGTCTTTAAGCTTGTTAGTTGTGTGGCAAATGTTTGAGGTGCATTATTTGATGGTGATTTTGCAAATGAGGTTTTGAGATTGTTAGGCACACAGTTTGAGGAGGTGCATTATTTTATAGGTAATATGTCCACTACTAGGAGTAGGAACTAAGAAATGATGTAGGGGAACTTTAGAGAAGCATAAGAGAAGACGAGCAGTAGCTTATACTTGCTTATGAAGATCTTGTATTTAGAACCTTATCAATTTTTTGATTCTTTGAAGCATGTGCATATTATGTGGCCTCAATTTCTTTATTGGTTTGGAGTCTGAAAGATGAATTTTCCTAATAGAAATTGTAATTATTATTTTTTTCTTCTATTTAAAGTTAAGTGCTTGAGCTTTTATCTTTCTTTTATATTATTCTTGCTCATGTGAAAAAAGGAAGACAAAAACATCTATCTTTCCTGTCCTGTTTCTCTCAATTTCTTGGTAAACATGTGGTTTTCATAATATTCTCTATTATGGTGCACATTTATATATTTGTTTTACCATGTTTTGCTCTTTTTAATGGAAGGTTTGTTGTGGTTATTGTGATGTTTCTTCAAAAGTGGTGCTTCTTCTTTTTGCTCACAACCACTCGAACTGCGGTTGATTTTTATGTGTTACTGTGAGTGATTAAAACTGTGATTATGATTATCTTTCTCTCTGTATGATTTCACAAAATATATCTTTTTTCTCCTTGGAACTATAAGTGGTGGTGGTTTCTTAGCTTTTATTTGATGGAATTGAGTCGGGTTTTTTAAGCCCAAGAACAGCTCGAAACCATTTAGTGGCGTTGCCCATTTAGTGAATTAAAGCAACTGCATGAATTTGCAGATATAAAAATGGCACAGAAGAAGAGTGAAGAAGAAGAAGAAGAAGAAGAAGAAGAAGATGATGATGATGATGATGATGTGGCTTTGATGTGGAAGTGGGCCTTTTGATGTGGCAGGTGATGCAAGAAGTTAAGTGGGGTCGATTTATCCATGTAAGCAATTTTCTTCCAAGTTAATAGACGATGATTAATGGTACGAATTTTAAAAGTTTAAAGAATTGATTGTCAAGAAAATTTCTTTTAGTTAGGACTAAAAAAGTCGTTATCCCTTTAAGATAACACTTACTTTAAATAAATAAGGAAATAAATAAATATAATTATAAATATATATCCACATATATATTAAGAGAGAATTTCATTGTGTGGATTAACCTAAGCCCATTTTGGGTTGTTCTAAGTGTGAGACCCTGTAGGCTCACACAACGTTGACTGTAGGCCTAAAATCCCCATTTTAGCCCAATAGTCACAAGTGACATCTAGTAAGACATTATGACTACCCATGTTGTGTGAAGGCCAATAATCTGACATAACCTAACCCACAATATGTATTACAGTCCTTTTGTTCACGTCATCCTTATATTGTTCAATCATATTATTTCTTGATCCCAAGTAGACTGATACTAATAACTCTTTATCAACTCATTTCAGCATGATAATGAATTGTTCTTCAGTCTAACTCATTGAGGGGCCCACAGATATCCTCTCATAATAAATGAGGGACAAATTCCATCTTAATTACTCATATTCCTCACACAACTCATTTTATATCTAATCATAACTTGTTATA
>CATIWM010577248.1:0-15446 GCA_949671775.1 Mallotus repandus
TAAGACAAAATAAATGAAAATAATATAAAATAAAAAAATTATTAAAAAACAAATAAAATGTTAAAAAAATAAAGTAAAAAGTTGAAAAAAATCAATAAAAAGAAAAAAATGCTGAAAAAAAACAACCCTAATGATAAGGGGAATAGACTATGTTTAAAAAAATTAAAAAGATATTTTTAAAAAAATTTTAATTCAACCAACATTTTTGAATTTTTTTTTATTTTTTTCTATTTATGCAAAGATCAAGCCTTCATTACCATTAGCCCATTTGGGCTTTTTAGACAAGATTTGAGATTTGACCTGTGTCTCCAAGGTAACTTCAGTGTGCAATGCCACCAAACCACTAAGGGCTGTTTAATTTTAAAAAATATTTTCTATTTTTTTTATAATTTTTTTTTCTTTTTTAATTTTTCATTTTAAAATAGAAAACATAAAAATAAAAAATTTAGTTTATTTTTTATTATAATAATAATTTTTTATTTAATATAATAATAATTACTGTAATTCATATAATAACATTTAATTTTAAATTTATTTATTTTATAAAAAATTTTAAATCATACACATTTAATTAATTTTAATTTGAAGTTATTAGACTGTAGTGATGATGGAGGTAGTAGAGATTATGATATTGGTGGTGTTGGTAGCGGAGGTTGTAGCAATAGTGCAAGCGGTAATAGTGATATTGCCATTGCGTTGTGGTAGTGGTGGTAGTAGAGATAGTGTTGCTACAACCACTATGTGAAGAAGTTATGGTTAAGGTGACGAAGGCTATGGTGGTGGTGGTAGTGGCACGATAGGGAAAATTTTAATGGTGGTGGTAATGGAGATAACACATGTGGTGGTGGTAATGGATGTTGTGATAGTGAAGGAGGCTGTAGTGGTGGTGGTGGTTATAATGGTAGAGGTAAGAGCCACTACCATCATAACCTCCACTATCTTCACCACTACCATAATCTCTGTTACCTTTACCTCAATTTCATAACATAGTGGTTGCAGCAACACCACCACTGTCATCACCACCATCACATCCTCCTAACACAACGGCTATATAACCACCATCATTGACACTATTGCCACAACCTCCACTACTAGCACCACCATCATCATAACCTCCATTATCTTCAACATCACCACTACCAATGCAATTTTATGACTTCAAATTGAAATTAATTAAATGTGCAATTTAAATTTTTTTATAAAATAAATAAATTTAAAATTAAATCCTATTATATGAATTACAATAATAATTATTATATTAAATAAAATTTATTATAATAAAGTTTATCATAAAATTGTGAGAAAATAAAAAAATTAGAAAATAAAAAGTAACAAACAAAGTGATTTTGTATTTTTTTATTTTCTATTTTGAAAATGAAAAACTCAAAAACAAAACTATTTCAATGAGATAAAAAAATATTTTGGTAAAAAAAAGTAATTTTTATTAATTATTTTAATCACTTGACACGTATATAAATCATTAAACATAAAACTAAAAAATATGTTATAAATTTTATATTTAGTAATAAACTATTAATGTTACCTATATGTCACCCAGCCGAGTTCCACAGCTATGGCACTAGGGTTAATATTCCCGCCAAAGCAAAATGGTCGCTCTAAGTAGTAAATCTTAACCATTCTCGATTTTTTTATCATTTTGAAGCTTTCAAATTTTTTTTTTATTTTTGTTTTAAGAACACTAACAACGACCCCCACTGGTAATTCTCTGTTCCCTCCCTTTGTTTTTTCCTTGCATTTTCTGTTTGTTTCCTAGAAAACGCAGCAAAGGGTTTAATTAAAAATTAAATTTCACAGTGTTTCGTGTTTTTTATTCATTTTTTTTTACCGTGTTGCCATTTTTTGAACTCTTCAATTTTGCTAGGGTTTTGGGTTCAGTGAAGATGTGAAGATATTGTGAAGAAGCTGACATGCAAGTTCTTCCCCTTTTAAAAATTTGTAAAAATTTGTGACCTGCTGATGAGGGTTTTTATTTAATTTTGTTTCTGGGTTTTGTTTATTTACTTGGAATATTTTATGATTAAATCTGCTGGAACACATAAAAATTTATTGTATTGAATTTGCAGTTTGACCATATTGAAGGAAAAAAATTTGTTTGTTAGGAGGAGAGAATCCATGTGTTTGTTGGGTTGTCAGGAATTTTGGGAACATGCTTGACCCACTTGTTTATGAGCGCTTTGAGTGATGGCAAACCATCATGGCATATCACAGGAACATATTTTAACATGAAAAGGACAGGGTAAGAGCAAAAGATAATAAAAATGACACTCTAGACTCTGCATTGATGTTAATTCAAGCAAGAGAAATTCTCATAGAAGAATGGCATGCATCTATTGATCATATGATTGATAAAAGAGTCTGGAGGATTCTTTTTCAACAAATGTGATAGCTAGGGTGCATTCTTCATTCATTATATGATTGACTTTCTCGAGAGTTGCTGAGCCTGAGTGTGTTTTGAGACACATGACTAAATCGTAGTTAATATTGCCAATTCTTTGTGAATACAAGTATTATGGTTTTTTATTTCGTACCTACATGTTATTGCATAATTTGCTCATTCCACATAAATGATTTTGCCTGGGATGATGAGAGAGGACGGTGTGTTTCATATTTTGGGGTCCACTATGGAGGCAGTTGTTAAATTTAAGGAGATAGGATATTGATGCGTTGATCTAGTTTATTGTTGTTCCTGCATGCTACATTATACACCTTTCTGTTTGAAAAGCTAAAAATTTTCGATTTGATGGCATGATTAGTTGAAAACTCCTTAATATTATCAAGGAGGTCGCTTACAATTTTTGTAGCATACAAGCGTGAAATAAGTTCTGCACAAAAGTATTTGCTCAATGATTCAGTTAAACTATAGCTTTTCTAGCAGTGTCCCTTCTTGTGGGGTGGGGGTTATTTTATATTTTTCATATACGCTTGTGATACTAAGATATTTTCATTCTGATGGAATAACTATTTATTGGTCTCATTTAGCCCTTTAATGCTGGCAAGTAATTCTCAGTGTGAGCAACATGCAATTATTATAGATAAGTTTGGCTTATTTGCTTGATGACAAGTTCAGCATAAAAGATATCTATACTCTTAGTTAAACTGTTTCTTTATGGTGGAAAATGGTTTGTGGTTCTTTAGAAGGGATGCTTCATGTGCCTGAAGGAATTTCAAGTATGTTGAATTGAAGTTCGAGCAATAAGTTCGATTATGTTCCTTCTCTTTTCTATACAAGTTCGAACTTAGGCTTTTCAAGAACTCTCTTTCTCACTGTCTAGTTCTCAAAACATTAACTTCACAATTTGATTTTATATTCTGTGTTAGGAAATTGTGGGCAAATTATGATGCATAACTTAAAGAGTCCTCCATATGGCCATAGTTCTATGACTCCAAGGATGAATTTGCTGAAAGAACCTTGTGAAAGGGATGAAATGGACATTGAGTTTCAAATTAAAAGGTTGGAAAAAGAGGCATATTGTTCTGTTTTGAGGGCTTTCATTGCTCAATCTGATCTTCTTTCCTGGGTACTTTTTTTTTTTTACCTCAAAGTTTCCTAATTATTTCAAGTTTTAGTTGTTTGCATTGTTCATGCTTTATGCAACCTTTTTTGATTGATCTTGTTTGTCCATGTAATATTCTTTTATTTTTAAAGGGTAAGGAAGGGCTTCTTACTGAGCTGCGGAAGGAGCTCAATATCACAGATGTTGAACACAGTCAACTGCTTGTGAAAATTAGCTCAGATGAGTCAACAAAAAGGATTAGGTGTTTGTAATTCTGTTTCTCTCTCATTTGTTGTTGCATCCTTATATGATAGATTTGGCTTCTATGAGAAATCAACATGTCAATGATGATATTACTAGTTTTCCATGTTCAATTCAGGGAATTGCGAAAGGGTACTCATGAATCTGTCTCTACTAAAGTGGATGCTCCTGGTCCTATTGTTACGTCAGTGGATGATGCCCCTGCTAAAAAGAGGAAGCCTTCTCTTCCTCCTCTTTCAAAGTCTTGGAAATGTGTTTCTCATGATCAACCTCATTTATCAACCATACCTTCTTTGGCACAAGTACATAAAAATTTCATTAGATGGAAGACTCTTATCATATTTCATTAGATGTGTGCTTTACTTGACTAAGATTTGATATCAATCTTTGGAAGTTGTTCAAGTTAATATTTTGTAGATGAAAATTTAGTCTAAGACTGAGGTTGGAACGAAATTGAAAATAAATTTAGAGGCACACATAGGGTCAATGTACCTTGTGCCTGAAAGCACGATGATTATTATATGCATCCCAAATATATCTTCAATTTTGTTGATTAATACATCTTATGACTGCTTGTTCTGATTTGTTCTTAATCTCAGCTGCATGAATGCCTAAGGTTGTTATAAATGCCTTTTGCCTTTTTGGTTTTAAGTATACATGAAAACACCTGATTAGAGGACAGACTGTTGCCAAGATTTACAGTAGCTAAATTGCTGGCTTTGTTTTTGGCTAATTTGATGTGGTCACTTGGTCTTGAATATTCAACCTTTATTTTCTTGGATATCATTCATTCTTAGTCACATGTTTTTTTTGTTGTCTGCAGACACACATCAGGGGCAATCAACATGGTAAAATGTCAGTGCTCCCCCCTACAGTGTCTTTGAAGATAGTCAATCATAATTTTAAAGGACCTTTCAGTAGCAAAAATAGAGGACCATCACAATCTCATATGAAAAATAGTTTCCACATGTCCGATGCTGGTAAATTCAAGAATTGCTCTGACATCATTGAGATCCGTGCAACAGATATGGTTATTCATGAGGTGAGGTAGCATGCGTTTTCATCAATTTATAAACCTATTCACTAAGTTGGAATGCTACATTAAATTTGCTTTAATGGCTGATTGAAAAGAATTATTGATGCAACATAGTTTTGATTTTTAAAAGATATTGGGATGAATAGGCGTGTGTATCTTTTAATTGGTTGATCTAAGCCATAGGTATATGTTCCAGAATGATGGTAGGAGATTATCAGGTTGGAAATTTTTAGTTGGAAAGAGAGTAACAATAACTATATTTTTTTAAATTATACAAAATCCACACACGCCGGGTCAAGTTTAGGATACACTCCTCAGGGAACCATGACAATTTTGTAAAGGTATGCTAACCCATATAACTTAAATACACACACACTCCGCAACCAATTGTGGGATTCTGAAGGGCTAGTCCACTTCCTGGTTCTCGTGAATGGGAGACATCACATCGCACACATTGCTAATGCATTTTCTTAATTATACAAAACACACACATATTGGGTCAGAGACAAGACACGTTCTTTCACAAAACCATGACAATTTTGTAAAGACTTGCTTACCCATATAAACCAAACACACACGCACACGACAACCAATGTGGGATTTTGAAGGACCAAAGTAACAATAACTATAAGAAAGGGCAACACTTGTAGCTGACTTTTAGTGAAATTTACTAGGATTGCTAGTTCTTTGATAAGAACCTGAGACTACTGCACTCAATGTTTTGTCACTTGACTAAATATTAACTTTCATTAGATTTATGATACTCTGCACATTTGAATTGATGGCAGTGATATGGACATCTATGACAAATGGATTCTTGTTCCTAATGGATTGTATATTCTCCATGGATTTGGAAAGATGATCAAGAGTGCTTTGAGAACAATAACCAGTATAGCTGGAGAGCAGTGGTTGTCACAATTTTGGGATTTAAAGCACAATCAAAGAAAATTGTGGAATTGCACTTGGACAGTGAGGCTAAACAGGCACATCACATCATCAGAACTTCGGTTTCAGTTGGTCTTTATAAATCGTTTGCTCTTATGGGGAGCAAACAAGATCCTGGTAGTCCAAGCGTAGCTATGATCTACTTCTCATGGATGATAGTTGTGCATGGATTTGCACTCAATCTCAGGGTAGTTTTAGAGCTTTTAAGCTACACTAGGTGCATGAAGATAACTCGTTGCTTCCTCCAAGGACATGGAATGCTTTGGATATATATATGCATAGTGTTAATTTTCTTCTATAATTTCATTATTACTCAAGTGAACTTCCATTCAACAACTTTTAATGGATGCCCTAGCGTCCATCTAAAAGCCTGAGTAATTTTAAGATCTAGATAGCACTCATTAAACTATGTTAGTGCAATTGCTTGAAATTGTTGGAGTTTATGTCATTGGGGGTTATGTGTGGGATACATACTCATTCATGCATAGAGCTTAGACCTGAGACGTCAGTTAGCGTAATTGTGAGCTCTCTTTGATTCTGATGTATGAAACTTTTGTGTCTAGCAGGTCAACAGATTGGCCTATGGTAGAGATAACCCTGACCCTGTTCAAGTTGAGAGGGCAAAGCTAATTCTGAGAGTAATTTCATCCTTCCTTATCTAAAGCACTGTGCTTCCACTGTTTACATGAATTATTATTAATTCTTATAAGTGCTGTGAATTGCCTGTTTATGATGACTATATGGTTGTGAATCTGAAATTTGATGAAGGAGCATGAAAGAGATATAATCCGGGCACTTGAAAAACTTGCTGATATGTCAGATGAGGGTGAGTCACATTTTGATTTTTGTGTATAGCATGTTAAAGCATGTATAAGTTTTGTTGGTTTTGGTCGTGGTTCTTGTCTGCAATGCTAGTTTGCTCCAGTTACATATTGGAAAACTATTTGTTTGAGGAGTTTCCAGCTTTTGGAACAGACTCTGATTTCTAGTTTGGCAGGAACCCCTGTGCCTAAAATGTATGCACTGATGCACGTTCTATTGATTTTATAGATGGTTTGCCCAATCAGCTGTCCTCTGGGTACAAGGAGCTCCATGGAAACAGACATGAAACATTGACGACCAGTGACCTCCATGACTATTTTAATCATGGGTATTAGAAGTCACACTCTGCCAGAGCAGGTGTTGAAAGTCAAGCTGGTGAAGATATTAACTGAGGCTGGTTTTTTCAACCATATTGGAAGCCATGTAAATATCTAGTATGGACCATGCTAACATGGAAAACATCTAAGGCATAGAAATGGTAGATATTGCTTCTTTCTTTTGCTGTTTGTCATTTTGTTCCTCCACTAAGCAAATGCTTTGTTTATAGTTAAACTGCTCTTTTGGGGGCCTTTACTGAAATGTTAATCAATTTAACACTTGAAAACTTGGATGAATCTTTAAATTTACACGAGCATGAATTATGTCACTGCACTTGTCAGTATGCTGAAGGTGCAAGGAATGTGATTGATCATGGTCTGGTGCAATTTTCTTCTTGCAACAGTGAGCTGCATTTACATCCGGATTTGCTTTTGTTACAGTTGGATTAGACCTGGTAACTTCGTCCATCGATGCTTTTTAATTTGTCTTGTGAAATTAAATGACCATTACATGATGAAGAGGTAAGCATTAGATCACAGAAATAGAGAAATCGGGTTTTCAACCCCCTGAGAATGGATTTGTGAATATATGGATTTGACATTTCAGGGGTAGGTCTCTCTCGAAGTAATGACATGCTAACAACAAGTGTCGGTATGTGCAGACTTTTGCATTGGTTTGGTGGAGTGTTGTTTTTACATTTTGTCTTGTAGTGTTTTTCATGTTATCTTAGGGTTTGTGGTTCTGATTACATTTCATTTAACGTATCCTATTAAGTGGTAGTTGGTATTTTTTTTTTTTTTACCTAGTGGCTATTTCCTACGCCACATTTGGGTGGGTGGGGGAGAGGAGAGCCCAGAGTGCGTTTTCAACCTACATATGTCACTCACTATAGCCCTTAGGCTAACAAGGGGTACATCAATTAGTTTTCATTAATTTTTTATAATGTAACATTTTATTTTAAATTAGGAGATCATATAATTTTAGTATAAATAAATTGCATAATAGGGAAACAATTCTCCTCTTTTAAATCGACAATGACAAAAATCGAATCCAATATCTCATAATGTCCTTAGGAGATGAGTTATCACTTAACTACTTTCTCACTGCTCTAATGTAATATTAATATAATATAAATATAAATTTTCAATAATAAATTTTTTTAAAGTAATTTGACATCCAATAAATATATTTTGAACTGTGTATATAGGATGCTACAAAGTACAAACTTTTGGATTCTATTGGTGGTTGTGAGAATTCTCCCAAGAGAATTCTTTGGGTTTTCCAGGGAAGGTAAATCCTCCTAGTCACCATTAGCCCAGTTAATTATTGTAATCTCATGGTACATTAAATTAACATATAACTTAATTTTATAAAGAAACAAAAATATGTAATATTCAAAAAAATTGTAATATATTTAAAAGCTTATCGGCAGTCATTTTGGTGATAAATTATTTTAAAATGATTTCATAAATACAATTTAGAATTATATTAATGTTAAATCATTAAAAATTAATAATATTAGTCAATAAGTTACTAAAATGATAAAAAAAATGTTCTTAATAAAAATATGAAACTGTATCTTGATAAAAATATTCTTAATTTTTATAACTTATTTCTTTCATTTTTTTCTTCTTTTGAGAGTTTGATTTAAAATATATAAAAATTATAAGATTTCATTTGTAAAAAATTACAAATAAAAATTCATTGAAATAAAATATATTTTAATTTTGTTAGTAAATTAAAGGAATTTTTCAACAAATTTTATATAGCGTTATTGATAGTAATCAACTGAATTTATCATTGTATTCTTTTTTTTTTTTAAGTACATTCCACCTCTTTAAATGGACAAATTTGTGTTAGCTTCCTTCTTCCAAGTGAATTAGATTGATATACAACTTTTCAAATTCTATCTCATTGATCTTACGGGCCCCTTAAAATGTTAAAAAATATAATTTCCAAGTTTTTTTTAATGTACTTAATTGCATTTTAGTCCTTAAATTTTACATGATTGACAGTGCTATTGAAAAACTATAGTCATAGAGAATTTTAATGACCATCTTGATCAAAAGTAAGAACTTAAATGTATATATTCACATGCAGTTAAATGCAAGAAAGTAAGAACTCGAATATAATATATTATGATGGTGCTAGTTTCATTCTATTTTGGATAAATCCATTATGAGATCCATAAATTTTGACACTTTATTCTATTGAGTCCCTTAACTTTTATTGTGTTTCATTAAGCTCTTAATCTTTTATTTTCGAATAGATTAAGGACAAATTAGATTGAAGTAATGAAATTGTGCAATAATTCAGGTTCGTTGTTGCTAAATATATTGTTATGAAAGGTTTAGAAATAAGTTTTGTGAAGAATGAAAGAAAAAAATGTGAGGGTAAGGTGTAAAGAAAAATGTTCATGGAGGTTATATGCTTCAATTAGTAATTCTAATGATACATTCACTATTAAAACTTACCACCGACATCACAATTTTGGTAGAATAAATAGAAGTTATTTCACAATTTCATTATTTCAGTATAATTTATCCTTAATTTATGTAAAAATAAAAGATTGAGGGCTTAATAAAACATAATAAAAATTGAGGGGGCTCAATAGAATAAAGTGTCAAAGTTCAAGGACTTGATAATGGGTTTATCCTTCTATCTTTACAAAAGTTGTCGATGATATTTAGCCTAGTGGCCAAACTCCCGTGATATCATCGGTCAGAGACTCAAAATTTACCCTCAATTTGTAATGGTAATAAGAAAAATTACAGAAGTTAGAATTTTTTCACTCATTATTTAATCTTTTAGCACTGCCTAATACTTATAAACTGATAAATTATAGGCCTAGTGAGTTTTTCTTATCTTTTCCATGAGTAACACAAGTGGTAAAACATGTCGACCTACATACGAGAAGAGTAGGATTTAAATCACTGTCTTCCTTTACTCTTTTCCTTATAGTGGGAAATTAAACACTTCAATTAGCTTAAAAAAGAAGTTCTTCTTACAACTATGCACATGCCTTGAAGTGCAAGTTAGGGCTTGACTACAAATTTGAGTTGTTTGTTTCACTTGTAGAAATTGTGTCCTCAACCGCATTTGTAATGCACAAAAATACTGAAGTGCCTGCCCATTTCATTCTTTATATTCTTGTTTGATGTCTTCATCGAAAGGAAAAGGGAATAAAAATGAGTATTAGGAAAGCTTGCTCACTATACATGATTATAATTTTGAGCCATGAAAATGAGATTCTTGATGCATGAAAGTTGGATTCTTGATACCCTTCAGATCCTATAAATCATCCAAATACTAAGCGTGCAATTCAAGGATGTTATTTTCTGTGAATTGGGTGCTTATGTGCAGCTTGAGTAGGAATATTGTCCTGCACTTAACCAAGGGTGTTATGTGCAATGCAAGGATAGATATATATATATATATATATATATCCTACAAATAACATCCTTAGCTAAATGCTCGAGTCTTTTCAAGATGTTAGTGTATATCTAGCGTCAACCCTTTTTATACGTACCAATAAACCCATTGTGTAATTGGATTGTTCTCATTAGATCACTCTCTTTAGCTTTGCTAATAAGCATCAAGTATAGGCTTAACTAGTAGCCACTTGAACATTAAAATTTCGTCCACGTTAAGTCACTTTAAACAAGGAATATGTGAAATTAAATCACAATGAAAAACATGATCCACAATAACATGTCCAATTGCTAAAAGAGGAGTGAAAAACATGATCCAATTGCCAAAAGAGGAAACAATCATAAGTTGCTTTAATTGGCATATATATATATATTTTTTGTCACATAACTCGAATCCATAACTTATAAGATTCTAACTAATTCGATTAAACTCCAGTAGAACTATAGGGGCAACAAAAATCTCCCAACAACTAATTTAACAATCATAGATTGCTTTAGTTGGCATAGTTAAATACACAGTAATTGAAATATTTACAAATGGTTCTTGATCATGCGAATTTTGTGTTAAAACAAGATCTACATTTAAGTAGACATGAGCCAAGTATGAGTAGTCCATATTTATCAAGACAAAAATTAACAAAGTAGACTTTATAATAGTTCCTCTATGTAATTTTTTTGCTTATTTTATTAGTGACTTCCAATCTTGAAGCAATAAAGAAATGATTTTTCCTCCTTTCCAAATTCCTTTTCCTCCTTGCCAAATTCCTTTTCCTGAGTTGGATGATCTGCATTTGATTGGACCATTGTGGTTCTTGTGAATGTTGGCTTAGGAAGCATGAACCACCTAACTGCTAAATAAATAAATATGCTGTGATCTTGGAACATTTCAATCGCAGAAAGGACAGCCCCATATACAGTCGTTTTAACTTTTGACTTGAGGGTAAAAGAATGAGGGAAATGATAATTAACTATCATAACATGAGTTGGTGAACTAAGTGTGACATCATGATTACTTTATAAACAAGATTCAAGAACTCTAAAAACCAAAAATAGTGAACTCTCCACATGATTTGAATTTCTCATACGAGGGCATCTTTGATCATACCCTTCACTTTTACTGTCGTGAATTTTACATTAGAGAGGTAAGAAAGCTTCCTGAAAGAATGCTAACGAAGATGTGCTATATGCATGTCTTCTTTGTTCTTCTCTAACCTGCTAGGAAGCTTCCTTAAATGTACCTATTAGAGGTACATTTTGCAATCTTGAATTCATGAATATCTTCAAGACTCGTTGAGATGATGCCACTAGAGCCTAAACCATACACAGACGTCCATGAAATTGCATGTTCATTGTAGGAAATTTAAATCCATCTTTCCCTCCCTTCAATCTTTTCAAGCAAGATAATCATTAAATAAGTCCATAATAGAACTACAGTCACTGTAAAGCTAAAATCTACTCCATTGTATGAGATCAACCACACATTTATACTGATACATATACCTTTCTTTTTCTGCAAGATACAATATTAATACCCATCAAACAGATCTTTTCATAATCCTAACAAAAGACCTGATATTTCCACACAAAAGGCGTCTTTCGCGCCCGTTTACATATCTGTTCTATGTGTTTGATATTTCTGTTAGGACTAGTGAAGCACATAGTAATAAGGTGGATATTTGAGTTCGTATTTGATATATATGTATATATACACGTGATGTAACTTCTGTCTTTTGTACACTAATTGTCCTAAAACGAGAGCAGGAGAGAAACTTTTGTACTCTTCTTGTCCCGCTTTATTTATAGTTTTTATTGAATAGATATTCATCAATATCCCTTTAAAACACAGCCAAAAAGACTGCCAATTCCCCGCCAGAATATCTCAAATTTATGGACTTCTACACTTCTCAGTATCTGCACTTGTTGTAACTCCCTTCTTTTCACTCGTTGTTTTGAATGGCAATCTTCGTATCCAGATCTCAGCCCAAGGAACTCATTCTTTTCCTTAACATCTCATTTCTCATTCTCTTCATTTTCTTTATCACAATCTCTTACTTTCTTGAACAGTCCAATGAGCCGGGCAGAAGAAATTATTTAGCAGTTCATGAATTGATCAAAAGCGAAGGATGCACTGGTCTTCATGATCAGACAGATTCAGAGTCCAAGTGTGCTTATATCAAGTCTCAAATTGGTTGCAGGCCAAAAGGGTATATAAATTATCTCGAAATCTTTTATTGCTCTTGCGGGGGATTTCCTATATTGGCTCATGCTATTTTATTGCTATGGCTGTCTGTTCTATTTTATCTGTTAGGTAACACTGCTGCAGAATACTTCTGCTCCTCATTAGAAAACTTGTCCAAAATCTTGAAGCTTTCTCCGACTGTTGCTGGTGTTACCCTTCTTTCCCTTGGAAATGGTGCTCCTGATGTTTTTGCTAGTATTGTTTCCTTTACTAGGGCAAACAATGGTGATTTTGGCCTAAATAGTGTTTTGGGTGGGGCATTTTTTGTGTCTAGTGCTGTTGTTGGTGTCATATGTACATTCACAAGTCATCAAGGGATTTCAGTTGATAAATCTAGCTTCATTAGAGATGTCTTCTTCTTTCTTTTTTCTCTTTGTTCTCTTCTCTTGATTGTTGTAGTAGGAGAAGTCACCCTTTGGGCTGCCATTTCTTTTCTTTCTATATACTTCTTTTATGTATGTGCTGTTTGCTTCATGCACTTCCTCTTCAGAAAAGAAAAGAAAGTTGTCCCATTAACCATATCTCCATCTTCAAAAAGTTTCATCATTGCTAGCCAAGAAGATGTTGTTGAGATGGGTATACCATTACTTGGTTATGTTGATGATGAGAAACCAAGTTTGGTTGAAAAAAACAACAACCCTGAAGATGAGCAACAACAAAACCCACTATGTCTCAACCTTGATTCAACTTTTTGTTACTACTTGGGTAGATTTTTATACATTTTGGAGCTACCTTTGTACTTGCCAAGAAGATTGACTATACCTGTTGCCAGTGAGGAGGGATGGTCTAAGCCCTATGCAGTAATTTCTGTAACATTGGCTCCACTTTTATTGGCAGCATTATGTGACACTTTAAGGGAAAAAAAAATGGGTTCTAGAAGCAGCTTAGTGACCTACTTGACAGCAGGAATTATAGGATTAATTCTTGGCACTCTTGCATTAGTCACCACCAAAAAATCTAGCCCACCAAAAAAGTGCTTGTTCGCTTGGCTAGCTGGAGGTTTTGTAATGAGTGTAACTTGGACTTATCTCATTGCTGAAGAGTTGGTCTCACTGTTGGTTTCACTGGGGTATGTTTTTGGTATTGACCCTTCAGTTTTAGGACTTACTATCCTCGCTTGGGGTAATTCACTTGGAGATTTGATAGCCAATGTAGCAATGGCAATGAATGGTGGGGCAGATGGGGTCCAAATTGCTATATCAGGTTGCTATGCAGGTCCTATGTTCAACATATTGCTTGGTTTGGGCATTTCATTTGTTATCTCATCATGGTCTAAATACCCATCTTCTTATGTGGTACCTAAAGACCCTTCTCTTTATGAGACTATTGGGTTTTTGATGGCTGGCTTGCTTTGGGCTCTTGTGATATTGCCAAGGAAGAACATGAAACTAGATAAATCTCTTGGTGTTGGTCTTTTAGCCATTTATTTCTGCTTCATTTTTCTAAGGCTGGCCAAGGATCTTGGTCTCTTGAAAGTTCATGGGTTTTCAATTTTTTAATACCTAGGACAAGTTAATTCTAGAGACAAATTACTGAGCCTTGTATTTACATTTGATGATACATAGTACTATAAGAATCAAATAATTAAGGTGCTGATGTTCTTCTTCAACTTCTACTTCTTCTTCTTCTTGTTTTTTTAATAATTGTTTTATGTAAATGTTAGTTAACATTAGTCTCACCTTTTAGTTGGGACAAGAATTAGGTTCATGTCTCTTTCCCCATCTTAACATAAATCAATTATTGTTATCAGTTGAGCTTTCCACCATTTTCTTGCAACAAGGAAACAAATACTTGGTTACATCTAATGATTATGCTAAAATTCCCTTTCGGCTCTCAAAATCTAATCCATAAGACAACATTATGTAAAATATGAAACAGGGTTACCTCTTCAGTCTTCTGGGGTATAGCTGACATAGACAAATCACACAACAAACATTGTACAACTGGCAGCAAGTTGCCTAATGAAATACAATGCATGAGATTTAAAGTTCCATATAATGTTACACATGAGAAGTACTTGCTGAACATTATCCAATACCTTCAAATCTGAAAAAAAAAAAAAACTATTTAACACTCCAAAAATCAAAATACATAAATTATAAAATAAAAAAAAATCCATCATTTACAAATTATTTGAATCACATAATGTGTAAGGGAGTTTTGCCACTTATATTATCATGAATTGAACTTATAACTTTTAATAACTCGAAAAAATTTTTATAGTTTAAATACTTAATTTTCGACTCAACATCAAATTAGTAGTTTAATGGCTCAGATAAAATTATCATTCAGCTAACTAATATGAAAAATTGACAAAAAAAAATAAAAATTTATGTATGAAAATTGGCATGCTTGGTAGTGTCAAATCTATATAGCCATGAGAACATTTAGAACAGTCATGTGCTCAATAATATCATCCATTGGACCACCTCCAGGGTCCTATCAAATGGGCATATATAATTGTAATGTGGTCCACTAAATATATGGAATTATGTGTTACAAGTTGGGTCCTTTGCTAGAGAACTGGAAGCTAATTGGGGAGGTTGAGAAAGCTGGCTGCTTTCTAGACCTAAAATTAAAAATCCCCACTTGAAAGGGACTAAAATGTATGGTTAGGCTCTTAAATTTAGGTCAGATTTTAGCTGGTTGTCCAATTATTAGTGGGTTAATTGCACATTGGGCTTTTCCCTATAGCCTAAAACAAGCTAAATATTTTTAAGAAATGTACATAAATACACCATTTTTTTTATTCAAATTTTAAGTAAATTTTTTTTTTCATTAATTATATAAGTATCTATTTTATTTTCAAAAGTATCATTTTTTTCAATTTTTTTCGTTTCTATTTCCATTTGTATTCTTCTTATTTCTTCATTATTTTT
>CATIWM010577327.1:0-12854 GCA_949671775.1 Mallotus repandus
TATTATAACTAAATATGATAATAAAAATTAAATTTATAACTAATATTATATTTTAGTATTCACTCATAAAATTTTATGTATAACATTATTAAATCTCATAGTAAACTTTTATACTATTTATTATATTATTTACTTGTGCTAAAAAATTTTATTATACTATTTTCCAATCTATAGATAAATACTATGTAAAGTTTATTATCTATATATATATATATATATATGTCAAATAATTTAAATTTTTAACTAATAAAATATATTAAAATATATAAATAAATAGTTTATTAATAAATAATTTCCACAATGCACGAATTTATTATTAGTGTTTAAATAATTACGAGAACATTAAAATTTTACCAATTATTGATAGGAATTATAATTAAAAAAATAGAACACTATCATCATAAGTTTTGAGAGATGTTGATGATTAAGAAAAGTTTTGTTTGATTTTGACAGAGATATTAAAATATAATTAGATTTGTGAATAGAAAAAATAAAAAATAAAAATGAATGTGTAAATGAAAGCGACAGTCCAAAAGTTGTAATTTATTCCAAGTGATAAGTCAAGGACAAGAGCCCAGCTGAGCTGCCAAAGGTGAAATTTATGCCTTTGCCAAGAGCTAGCACGAGGCAACCCAACAGAGTGTAGATCAACTAACGCACTCCCATCACATCGACACGCACAATTATTATACATCCATAAAGAATCCAATACCTTCAACTCTTGGAATTTTAGTGCATAATCCGCATATCCTTACCTCCCATTATTAATAAAGTTATAATTAAAGTGTGACACCAAATATGTATACTATAATTGAAATTTGGTCCCTCCACTATAGTGAATTATACTAATTATAAAATATTTAAAGCATTATAACTTACTTCAAAATCTTTTGAATATAATACAATATTTACCACCTAATCCGCATTAATTCAAAACCTTTTGAATCCCCATATCTATCCAGCTCCCATTATTAATAAAGTTATAATTAAAGTGTGTCTTAATATAACTTTCAATATCAGAGACAATATGATAACAAAAAAAGTGTGATTAATGTGTGTTACCCCAAAATATATATATATGTTTGCGCGTGATTAGTGACATGATTTTTATATATAAAGTAATAAAATGCAATTGATTGAAAACAGTCCAATTAATTAGGATTCCTAATTAAAATGACGATTAAGTGATTATAAGGGGCCATAGAAGTAAGTATGTGCAAGTTAGAGATTTTTGCACTTTTTTCTTAATAATTGTACTTTATTTTAATTTTATTAATAATTTAAATAAATTAATTATTTTTAATTTCAAATGATTATATACCATTCACAATAATTATTATTAACTTAAAAAATTATTTAATTATTCATAAGTAATAAAAATCTAATAATTTTAATACCAATAATTTACTTTAGTTTAATAGTTTTTATATTATAATCACTCATGATTATTTATAATTTTATTAATTTATTATGTTATTTTATTGTGTTCAACTTATATTGTTAACATTTTTTTAAAATAGTTCTGTTTATTTGCAAATTTAATTATGCAGTATATATTTTTAATATAACAATTGATATTTACATTTTTTTTAAAAAAATAACGGTGAATTTAATTTTAATTTTATTCATTCAATTTTTTTAAATAAAAATGGTAGGATATAATACAAAAACTATTATATGTATAGACAAAATTCATATAAAAAAAATAATTAAAAAGAATACTTTATCAATTTATATCAACTTAGTTGGTTCTTTTAAAAAAATACATATAAAGTATTTTTTAATTATTTTATTTTATATTAATTTTTTAATACATATTATATTTTCAGTATTATATCCTATCACTTTCATTAAAAAAAAATTGATTGAAAAATTTAAAATTAAATTTACCATCAATTTTTTTAAATGTAAATATCATTTGTATAAACACTTAAAAGCATTAAAAACTAAAAATTTATATTGCATAATTAAATTAGCAAATAAATATAACTATTTTCAAAATTCTAACAATATAAGTTGAACACAAAATAAAATAACATAAAAAATTAATAAAGTTATAAATAATTCTCAGTAATTATAATATAAAAATTATTAAATCAAAATAAATTATTTGTGTTGAAGTTATTAGATTTTTATCTATATTAATTAGATAATTTTTTGAGTAATATTAATTGTAAAAGGTACATAATTATTTTAAACTAAGGTAATTAAGTCATTTAAATAGTTAATAAAGTTAAAATGGAGTGCAATTATCAAGAGAAGGAGTGCAAAAATTCTTACCTTATGTGCAATTCCATCAGTTCGGTTGATTTTGAATAATTTTTTTTACTAAACTAAATTAATTGAATCAAATCAAATCAAAACTGAACTGAATATGAGCACTTCCCATTTTCTCATCCCTGCCCAAATAAGCATTGAAATCGCCCATAAGAGCCTAAGGAGCATGAAGAGAATTATTGAGGTGCCTAATATCCCTCCATAAAATTTCTCTCGCAGTATAGGTAGGACTACCATACACTGTCGTGCAATAAGAGAGGACTCCACTAATATTGAGACTGAAATGCACAAACTGAAACTTGGATTCGATGATATTAATGGAACCCTTCTGTTCAACCCATAAGACCCAGATACCTCCAGAGAAGCCTCTTGCATCTTCTCCAAAATAATTACTGTAGCCAAGTTTCTTAATAACCATATCAGCCTTGTGACCACTTATACGAGGTTCCAAGATGAGGGTCCGGTGTTGTCTTGTTTAAACATTGCAGTGCTTTTTTGAAATTGTGCCAAAGCTAAATCTTTATCAACAGGAACATTGAAATTTTGCACGTTGGAAGCCATTTGTTCCATAAAGAAACCACCATTATTGCTCTTGACCCCACTTTCCTTGATTTGTCTTTTTTGGTGAGCAGCCAAAGTAGGAACATTGAAATTTTGCACGTTGGAAACTATTTGTTCCATAAGAAAAGCACATGATTGCTCTTGATCCCACTTTCCTTGTTTTGTCTTTTTTAGTAAGCATCCAAAGTAGTTGGTTCTACTTTTTGACTAACAGCCATATGCTCTCCAATCAATGTGTCATCTTCCTGCATCAGCGCGGAAAAATGAGACCTATATTCACCTTTTGAATTTCTTTCCAACCTAGATTGTTCTTCCACATGTCCCAACAGCTCGTTGACTATCTTTTCTAACCCTTCTCTAGTGACGTAGGGCATGCAACCAAGAGCCGTAGATAGTGGCTGGAGGTTTCGAAGCCTCTTCGGCTTCAAGAATTGGAACATCGCTTTGCATGTCTTCTGTCTCAAGATTATTGTCTGTTGTATTAGACTGAGTTCGCTTGTTGGGACAAAATATATTGCTATGACCCAACCTCCCACAGTTAAAATAGATCTAAGGTAAACCTTCATATTCGATTCTTTGCTCCTCACCATCCAACGTAAACTTAGAGACAAGAGGTTTATCAACATCAATTTCAACTGCTACTCTTACGAATTTTCCTCTTGTTGCAAGTTGAGTATTCAGATAAACTCTCAAGGTTTTTCCCACCACATCTCCAATTCTTCTTAATATTGAACTGGTAAGCCAAGGAAATGAACCCAAGCTATGACTGATGAAATCTTGGAATTCAAAGCTTTGAACTAGGGTGTCTAGCTCTAAACTGTCAGGTAATGACCAAGGATAATCCAAGGTCCTTCCATTAATACTCTCATTGCATCTTCCTCATAGGAGAGTTTAACTAGGTAGAAGCCTCCATCCATGTTAATAACCTTGAATAAACCTCATGGATTCCATAGGGACTTAATCCTATCACACATTACCTTACACCCAATTGGCCGGCCAAATAACTTAACTACAACAGAATTCTCGCATGGTTTAACTATCTTCTCCTTGAGGTTTTGCGATAACTCAACGGTGGTGCCATTTTGATTTCTCTCTCGATGATGTCGTTTTCTTGCACAACAATTATTAGTATAGATGTGTCCTAATGTCATTTCTTGTAATGTAAATGACATTATACTTTTACCCTTATGGTAATAAAATATTCATTTAAATAAAATATTTATTTATTTGAGTATTTACCCTTTAGTATTATGATAAAAGAGTTTAATATTGAGAGTTGATAATATGAGTGAAACTATTTTAGTACATATGCTATAAAATGTTTATAGTCGTAGGATTAATATATGGGTAGTATTAATTTATAGACTATAACTTTTGTCTGTTTTCCTTGATCGGTATGTGATATCGATAGTGGGAGGTAGTGAGTCTCATGCTACTTGATATGAGATATCAAAATAGACATGTGAATACTCATAAGATGGGTGGATAGAACTGTGACGCAATATAAGTGATTGCGTGGAAATTCACTTTTGTCAACAATCACTATCTTATTGGAGATAATGGTGCATATGGTCCTTTGACCTAAGGCGACACGGTCGTCTGCATATGGGTGGTTAGAGTTTGTTACCACTTACATACCCATTCTAGCCACGTATGGGTATATGGCGTGTGATGGCTCTAGTCGGATATATGTAGGGATGAGTGATCGACCAAGATGGAATTCATTACCTGGAGTGAACCGAGATAAAATCCTATGCTATCTAAGTTGTTATCGATGAATGAGTACCTGGCCAAGTCAAACTTGACTTACCCGAAAAGAGTTTCAATGCTAGAAAGCGTTTCTAGTAAAAGTCATGTTTTATCGAGAATTGAACTGAAGATGAGTTCATATGATTGAGGCAATTAGAGTTTGACTGACCATTACTCTAGCCGATGTTAGGATCTTGTAATGGAGGGACGTTGAGTGCATGGTAATTATGTTTTATGGTTCTTGTGAACCTGCAGATAGCATTCATTTCCAATTGGGTAGTCATGACATCTATGCTGGGGGTCACTCACAACTTATGGAAACTAAATGTGATTAATTGGGATTTTCACATTTAGCTTGGAAAGAATTTTTAATAATATTAAGAGTTGATATTATTTATTTCCATTGCCATTTGGAATTGAACCTAATAAGTCACACACATAAGAGTTGCACCAATAATGATAATTATTAATTTGATTATTAATTAAAGTGTTTAATTAATTAATTAAATTAATTGAATTGAATTTTCGCTTGTGTGGGGATCTAGCATATCCCGAAATCTAATTCAAAGGTTAGGACTACACTTTGGACTTGGACCATGTGATGGGCCAAAGAGAGGTAGCTTATAGATGATATAAATGGGTTTGAATAAAATTGTGTATTAGTGACGTGGGCTTTATCTAAGTGTTAGATTAAGCCCATGTAACTAATTAATGGATATTGTAGAGATGGGTTTTATTTAAGAGTTAAAAAAGCCCAAACTACTTATTTAGGAGGTGCCACCTAAGCATATGACATGGTAGCCACATAAGCATGACTTTACATGTAATGTGATTACATGGATGATAACATGGAGATGTGTTATAAACATGCATCTTAAATTAGTGGAAAATCTCTACAAATATATATATGTTGATATATATAAATTAGTGCACTAACTAAGTGGAGAATTTCTACACATTAAAGATTAATCATTTATATGTGCACTAAGTTAATAGAGAGTTTCTATACATTAAAGAATAGTCTCTTACATATTAAATATGTAAGCGGAGTTTCTCTACTAATATTATACTTACCATTTTCATTATAAGAGAAAAAATATATACTAAGGATGAGAAGAAGAGAGATATACAAGAGTTGTGTAGTAGTCTTCTTCTTCTTCTTAATTCTAAGTATTGTAAGTGTGTGTGTAAAAATTTAAGAGTTGTATTTTTCACTAGTCCATTTGATGATCCCTTGTACAAGAGTTGTGCAAGTGAAAATTACATTCATCCAAAGAGTCATTATGGTGCCACTTGTGTGTTTCAAGCTAGAGGCTTCACATTTGGGGAGCTTGGTACTACCGACATTTGAAGTTTGTAAGTGTTACTAAACTCTAGTATTTTTGGTTAATTTGTGAATTTTTATTTGTGTTATTTATTTAAGCATGCAAATATTTAGTTGTGTAAATTTATGTGATGTGATCTTGGCATATTTGGAATTCTTGCCTTCATGCAAGGATTACATACTAGAGAAAATTTTTGAAATTAACTAACCATATTCATGCTCACACCACACTTTCGCTCAATTCGGTGTGTGTAATCAATTCATTTCAGTGGTATCAGAGCCTAAATCACATGATTTACATGCTAAATGTTATATTAATTACAAGAGTTGTAATTATATTTGTTGTTAGTTGTAAGAGTTATGACTAAAGATGCTTAAAATCTAATTTGATAAAATTAAAAAAAAAGGTATATTGTTTGATGCTGTCCGGAACTGTTGGCACTGTAGCAGTATACTATTTTTGGTACAGTAGCAGTATACTGTTGGATATTGTATTAGTATACTGTTTGGAACTGTAGTAGTATATTATTTGGTACTATAGCAGTATACTATTTGGTGCTGTAGTATACTGTTTGGCGTACAAAAAAATTTAGGTAATTTAAACATTTGAATTTGCTTAATTTTCTGTAAATTTTCAAAAAAAAAAAAAAACACCTTTAAATTTTCCATAAATTAATTGTCATATTAAAAAAAATTGTGCTTTCATTAATAATTAAAATTACGTGATCCCCCTTCCTTTGTAACCAAAAAAATTAAAATTATGTGATAATAGGAAAAGTATATTTCCTTAGCAAAATGTTTGTTATAGTGGATTTCCATTGAAAGTGAAGGTTAAAAATACAGAAAAATAATACAAACATAATAAATTGATGTTCAGTTACTTTGTATTAAATTTACATTCACAGAGAAGTCAACGCCTGTCGATTTATTTGAAAACAGAGGCATATCAATACATCAGATGATGGCGTCGAAAGAAGCATGATTGCGGAGGAGAATTGCATTACAAACAAAAAGAGCAAAATATAGTGGATTGAGTGGTGGAAGAATTCCTTCTGAATTGAGAAAACATCATCAAAATGAAACGGGGCAAAGAAATTTAGCTAATTTTAACATGTTTGTAGTTACAGTTTGTTGAAGTTGCTGTGGCCACGTAGTTTGTGGCTTTATTTATACTTATTTATACATTTTCTTTGTATGTTCCATGTAAATATGTTAATACTTTTTCAAAATATTTAATTTTTATGTGGAGAACTAGAAATATTCCCTTTTGAATTGATACTACAACATCAAAATGAAACGGGAGGAAGAAATTTAGGTAATTTTTTTTTTGATAAAAATGAAAATTTACCATTTACTTGTCGCTTTGTTTATACAATTTATTGTCTTCTTCGATGTAAATATGTTAATACTCTTTTGATATATTTAATTTTTATATAGAAAAAATAAGATAAAATTTAACAAAATACATAAAAAAGTAACTTTATGTTGTTATTAATTTTGAAAAAAAATATATGTACAGAACCGTATAATTTAAAATTAAATTTTATGGGAAGACTTTTAGTTATCAAATGAAATAAGATTTAATGACAGAGTAACAATAATTAAAAATTTATGTGTTTATAATTTTTTTTTGTTATGAAAGAATAGTATGAGTGTTAGCACAAACATTTTATCCTATAGTTACCAATATGTACCCACAATATTGGTATGAAATCATGTCCCACCTCTTATGAAAATTATTTTCCTTTAACATGTATTGCCTTAATATTTTGTCCTTTCCCATAAAGTGGCATGGAGATGATTCGAAGTGTGTGTTTCATGTTTTGATTTGTAACTAACAATGTCATTCATGTTTTTATGGTAAAGATGAGTATGCACCTTTATAAAAGAATTAATATTTTAGGTGTTATTTATTCATGAATTGAAAAAAAAATTTAACAGGTTGGTTGAGCAAAGCTTGGACTTTTGGGAAGCCAAGTTGCATGTGCAATTTTTGTGGTGCTATAGTATGGTATGAAGAGAGGAATGAGAAGTGTAAGGAGGTTTTGAAACCTACATTCTCTTTGTGTTGTATGAAGGGGAAAGTGCAAATACCATTAATTAAAGAACCTCCTGAAATCTTAAAAGAACTAATGGATTATAACGGTGGGAGAAAAGCAAAGTTATTTCGAGAAGGAATTAGAGCTTATAATTCAATCTTTGCTTTGACGTCTATGGGAGGACATATTGACTATGAAATAAACAAAAGACATAGTATGTATGTTTTTCGACTAAACGGTCAAAACCACCACCGCATTGGTTCCTTCTTGCCCCCTGTTGATTCTAAAGCTAAGTTTGCACAGCTTTATATCTATGATACAGATAATGAAGTTTGTAATAGAATTAAGTCAATTAATTCCACTGAATCTAACAAAAGTCTTGATGTTCAGATAATTGATGGTTATTAAAGATGCTCGATACTAGTAATGTTTTAGTCCAATCTTTTCGATATGCAAGAGATCAGTTGAAGTGCTCCAACGTTCAAGAATTGAAACTAAAATTGATTGGCAAGAGACGATATTATGGAAGACAACATAACTTGCCAACCACATATGAAGTTGTTGCATTAATAGTGGGAGATTTTGATCTAAAAAATGACTATCGTGATGTCATTGTTGAACATAAGAGTTTGGGTTTGCAAAGGATTAGTGAACTTCATCCCATTTTTATGGCTATGTAGTATCCATTGTTGTTTCCTTTTCGTGAAGATGGGTATTAATCAGAAACTTTACACAAAGATTGTTCTTATAACAATTCAGATAATAGAAGGAAGAAATTGACCATGAGGGAATACTATGCTTTTCGATTACAACAACGACTGAATGAAGGACAAAAGATCTTGCGTGGTGGTTGGCTTTTCCATCAATTCATTGTTGATGCTTACACTTGCATTGAAGAAGAACGATTAAGGTGGATTAGAAACAATTAATAAAGAAACAATTAATAAAAATTGAGGGCTGAAATATAGTGGATTAGCATATGCCGTTTTATTCGGAGATACTGATGCTAGGTCAATTGGCAAGCATGCAATTTTACCTTCTTCTTACATCGGAAGCCCAAGATATAAAGTGCAAAACTATCAAGATGCTATGGCTATATGTTATTGGTGTGGTTATCTTGATCTATTCATTATAATGGCATGTAATCCCAAATGGCCTGAAATACAAAAATTGTTGGAATATGTTGAAGGACAAAATGTTGGTGATCATCTAGATAGTATTGCTAGAGTTTTTAAGATAAGACTGAATGAGTTGAAGAGGGACTTAAAAGAAAATCAATACTTTGGTCGGACTACGGCAAGTAAGTAAAATTAAATAGTATTTTTTTTGTTATTTAGTCATGGAATTTTTTATTTTATAGGTAACATGTTATTTTTTGGCAGTTGTGTATACAATTGAATTCCAAAAAAGAGGATTCCTCATGCACATATACTGGTGTTCTTACATCTATATGAAAAACACCCAACCACTGAACAAATTGACAAGATTATAATAGCGCAAATCCCAGATGAAGATGATGCTCAACTTAATTTGGCTGTGGAGACATTTATGATGCATGGTCCATGTGGAGCTTCCAATCTTAATGCTCAATGTATGGTAGATGGAAAATGTTCCAAACATTATCCAAAATTTTTTTACAACCATACTATTATTGATGATGATGGTTTCCTAGTGTACATGAGAAGAGATAATGGTAATATCATTGAGAAAAAAGGAGTGAAGTCGGATAACCGTTGCGTTGTGCCTTATAATCCTTTTTTACTCATGAAACATCAGGCACATGTTAATGTTGAGTGGTGTAATCGATCAAGGTCAATAAAATATCTCTTTAAATATATCAATAAAGGACAAGATCGAGCAATTGTAATTCTTCATTATAGTGGTTCAAATGTTTCTGGTGTGGTGAAACATGAGGGAAATGCAGCAGATGAAATAAAAGCTTATCTTGATTGTAGGTATGTATCTGCAATGGAAGCATGTTGGAGGATTTTCCAGTTTGATATCCATTATCGAGATCCCGCTATTGAAAGATTGTCATTCCATTTACTTGATGAACAACTAATTTATTTTCTTGATACAACTAATTTGGGAAATGTCCTTTTGAGACCAAATGTTGATAAAAACAATGATAATAGAATGGATGAAGGCTAATAAAGTTCATGAGGATGCTCGGGAATTAACATTTGTTGACTTCCTGACAAAAGGGGGATGACATTCAAATGAGAAAACTTGGAAAAGAAGAAGGCAGAAAAGGTGCATTGGTCAATTGTACTACTTACACCCAAGCAGTGGAGAGAAATACTATTTGAGAATGCTTCTTAATACAATTAAGGGTCCAAGGTCATCTCAAGATATTCGAACAGTTAATGGCATTATGTATCCAACTTTCAAGAGTGCCTGTTATGCACTTAGATTCCTTAATGATGACAAGGAATGGATAGAGTGTTTGAAGGAAGCAGCTCATTGGGGAACCGGGGAATAATTAAGAAGCTTATTTACCACAATATTACTATACTGCGAAGTGACTGATCAAGGTGAATTATGGAAAGCCATCGCCAATTTAGTTTCTGAAGATTTAATGCAAAAGAGATTGTCCAGATTTCACTAATTAATGTCGTAGGCATCAGAGGTACGTAACTATGTTCTCCTTCTTTATGATTTCATACTTTATTTTTAGTTATAGTTTCTATTTACAAGTACAATGAATTATTGTGGTGCATTGACAAAAAAATTAAAAAAGACGCTTTTAGACAATATTGATGAAATTTTAGGCACTTATCGTGTCCTTTCCAATTCTAAATCAGTTTGTTTGCTTCGTAGTATGCACATAATTTTTACCATACAGAAGCACTTCATTCAATAGTTGTGAAAATTTACTTCATTGAACTAAATCACTTCATCAAATACTTCATATGAATATTGTACTGTTCATTTATTTATGAGCTTTAAAATATTTATAGTTTGTAAATTTTAAAGCAATAGTGTGTGGTAAATACTGAAGCTAGAAGATCTTTGTGATGTTATTTTAAGAGGGTTGGAAGTTGTTTGAGAAAATAACATTATTCATAATTTGAATATTTTATGTTTGCACCTGCATAAAATAAGTGTAAAAAATAATTATTTGAAGTGTTACATGTACAATATGAAAAATTTAGACCATCGTTGTCTTATATATTAACTATCAATTCAACGATATAGAAACTAAAAGTGATATTAATCTCCCACTAGATGACAATGAAAGGGTCATGCAATTTTATTTTGAATTAATTACAAATAATATAACCACCAAATAATAGGTAGTGTTACACCTGTCAAGAAGACACCATGCCAATACAATACATTTTATACCATGTTACTACTGTATCCTAATTTACACTTTTAAATCTCATTTCCGAAGTTGCTATTTTTTATTACTTATATTTCTATTTTAAATTATATTTTGGCAAAAAATATAATAATAATAATGCATTATTCTATATTTAAAGAACTTTTATTCTATTAATTTCGTTGATAGACAAGAAAGGTCATGTTTATGCTTTGTTAAAATAAATATGTATTAAAATTTATCTCACTCACCTAGTGGAAAAAATTACTAAAATGCAGGTACATGCTTATGCTTTGATCCAGATTGAAAGAAGTCTTTTGCAAAATAGGCAAACACTTCGAAACTTTACTGGAATGCCAACTCCTAATCCACTTTTAATTAGGGAACTTAGCAATGGTTTATTGAACCAAGAGTTAAACTATGACATGGAAAGCATGAAAAGTCAATTACTATCATTGCTGAACACTATGAATACAGGGTAACAAAGAATTTTTGAGGTGGTAATGGAGTCTGTAAAGACAAAAAAAGGGAAATTAATGTTTATTTGTGGACATGGTGGCACATGCAAAACTTTTCTTTGGAAGTCAATAATTTTCAAATTTAGATCTGAAGGAAAAGTTGTCCTTATGGTAGCAAGTTTAGGAATTGCATCTTTACTCTTGCCTGAGGGAAAGACAACACAGTCTCGCTTTCGAATTCCTTTAAATGTAACATCAGATTCTACATGTGAAATTAAGCAAGGCACACAACTAGCATATTTGCTTTCAAAAACATCATTGATAATTTGGGATGAGGCCCCCATGACGCATAAGTTTTCTTTTGAAGCACTTGATAAAAGTCTTCAAGATATTTTGCTATATAGCTTTGAAAATAGTGAAGAAAGACCTTTTGGAGGCATGACAATATTGTTAGGGGGCCATTTCCGTCAAATTCCCCCAGTTGTTCCTAAAGGAAGAAGAGAGCAGGTGGTTAAAGCATCAATCAAAAGCTCATATTTATGGCAATATTTTGAAATTCATACATTATCAGAGAATACAAGACTCAAAAGTAATGTTGATGTTGCAATGGAGAAAAATGCTATAGCTGAGTTTGGTAATTGGATTTTGGGAATTGGTGATGGATTTGAGAAATCACTTGATGGTGAAGAGTGGATTCAAGTACCTAATGATTTGTTGGTGCAAAAAACTCATGATCCAATGGATGATTTATTGAATGAGATATATCCTAACTTGATTAAAAACATTTCAAATTAATAATACTAGAAGAAGTTAATAATCATGCCCTGAAAAAAATTGATGCTATTGAGTGTACATACATGAGTTATGATTCTCTTTCAAAGCTATTAAGTCATTCAGAAGATCATGATGTACTTTATTCAATAGAGTTCTTAAATTCTCTTAAGTTTCCTGGAATTCCTAATCATGAACTGCAGTTAAAAGTGTTGAGTTGGAGTCGATTAAAAAATAATTATTAGCACATGAAAAATGGAACAATATAATAGTGAACAAGAAAATAAATTTTCAACTAAATAAATTCACTATTACAAAAGAAAAATATTTTTAACCCAAGCTCACAAATT
>CATIWM010577366.1:0-23654 GCA_949671775.1 Mallotus repandus
CAACAACTATTATACAACAACAACAACTACTACTACTACTGCTATTATACAACAACAACAACAACTACTACTACTGCTACTACTACTATTATACAACAACAATAACAACAACAACAACAACAACAACTACTACTACTACTACTACTACTATTATACAACAACAACTATTATACAACAACAACAACTACTACTACTACTGCTATTATACAACAACAACTACTACTACTACTACTGCTACTACTACTATTATACAACAACAACAACAACAACTACTACTACTACTACTATTATACAACAACAACAACTACTATTATTCAACAATTATTATTATTATTATTATTCAACAATTATTATTATTATTATTATTCAACAACTATTATTATTATTATTATTATTCAACACTTATTATTATTATTATTATTTACTTATTTATTTAAGGTAATAATTATCTTAATTAAATTAGAAATAATTTTTGTTTTGGAATTTGAATAAAAAAACAGAAATAGAAGGTGAAACATACCAAAATTGTTTTGGTAAGTGAAGAGTTACCAAAAATCGTTTTAGTAAGTGAAACCCTAAATATAAAGTGTGTGTGTATATATATATCCTTTTATTCTAGAGTTTTACACACAACTTGTTTTCTGCCTCTTGATATTTATTTACTTTTTTATTTAAGGTAATAATTATCTTAATTAAATTAAAAATATTTTTTTTTGGAATTTGAATAAAAAAACAGAAATAGAAGGTGAAACATACCCAAATTGTTTTGGTAAGTGAATAGTTACTAAAAATCGTTTTAGTAAGTGAAACCCTAATATAAAGTGTGTGTGTGTATATATATATATCCTTTTATTCTAGAGTTTTACACACAATTTGTTTTCTGCCTCTTGAGAATTCATTTTCACCTTTTTGAGAAAAAATACACAGAGATTGAAAAGTGAGACTTTGAGAAAGGGTGCTAGCACACTAATTCGTTGTGGCCACCTTGTTCATGTGGATCCTAGTAAAGGACATAGCTATATTGGAGACGTATTACCAACAAGGAATACTAAAAGCTCGAGGTAGGGTGTCACCGGTGTGAACCCCCTCTCACCCTTCCAATAATCTTGCCCTTTTTTTTGTTTGTGGTAAGGTTTTGGAAGCCTTAAATAAATCATTTAATCGAATTACATGGATCTTGTGAGGGGTTTGTGATTAAAATTTTTAATTTTTGCTGTGTATTTGAATCATGAAATCCAAAAAAAATCTATGTTTTGGAAAATGGTGTCTGTAAATGTAGTTTTGGCTCAATTAATCAGCTCAAAAGCATACACATCGACAATAAGTTTTGGCAGGAAATATCTACATAAAAATCATGACAAGTTTGAGTGATATCACGTAATTATTTCTTACCAAAGCTTACTGATGATGTATGTAGTTTTTTAAATTTGATTGATAGTGTCAAACCTACATTTAAAGTCATAATTTTTCATAACACAAAAATAAACTCGAGATTGTTTCTGTGTTATGGAAAATGGTGATATTGAATGTAGTTTTGGCTCTGTCAATAAGTTCAAACATACAAATATTGACAATAAATTTTGATAGGAAATATCTACACGAGAATCATGACAAGTTTGAGTGATATCGTATAATTATTTTTTACCAAAGTCTACTGATGATGTCTGCGTGTTTTGAGCTTATTAATCGTGTCAAACCTACATTTAAAGATATCATTACCCAAAACACACTGAGCCTCAATTTCTACATAATTAAAATTTTCTAATTCAATTTATTTGGTAGCATTATTTAGTTTGGTTGGCATATATATAAGCGCAATACTATAGAAGTACAATGTGAATGTGAATTATGTGAAGTAGTTAGAGGTATAAGGCATAATATTTAGGAGTGTTATTTATTTGTAGGTTTAAATAATTGATTTTAGAATATTCAGTCTCTGCACGAGGTCTGATATACTGTAAATACAAATGAAACTCTGTTAAAATTTTGCTAGAAATTTCGTTGATTTTTTGAAAATTTTTGGATGTAGATATAGACAGACATTGTCCCTTATTTCTACTGATGTCAGGCACTGGATTGTCACAATCATGACCCGCACCTTCCTCTCACCCCGTATCATCGCAGACAATCGTTGGCAATGATGTTCATTCCCTCGTCACTCCTCCCCCATTATCAGCCATCTCAGCCTTATCCTTCTAAGCCTTCTTCCTCTACTTCTCATTCCCCTCCCCCCAAAATTGACAACATCTCTTGCCTCTGCATAGTTTGATTACACACTGATCGATGTCGATGGTGACAAGTAAGTATAAATTATTTAACAGTTTTTTAATGTATACATATTAAGAATAAATGTTAAGTATAAATATTGATAAGCTTGTCTAATTTTTTGATAGATTCATTCCTGACAGTCATTCTGTCAGTAGTTATATAACACAGAAGATACATCAGAGGCAACATGAGAGTGATGTACCTATTGACTTCAAGAACTTCTATTGGAAGGAGTTTAAGGTAAGCACTAAACTGTCTAATATATTAAAGATTTAATTATGTTTATGTTTATTTATATACATTATAAATAATTATTATTTTTGTAATTATATTTAATATAAATTATGTTTTATTTATGTTGAAGGCGCATTTTTGGATTGAGTCGAGGAGGGACGTATCTATCGTCAATGGTGGAACATCTATGGGATTTGGTACAACAAGACGCTATACTATTGGAGAAAGAAGGGATCAAGTTAGACGGTTTCTGATAGGATATTGAGTTGGAACAATTGGATGTGAAAATGACATTCTTATATAAAGAGCTTGAAGAGAACATCTATATGCATCATCTAGAGGGTTTTGTTGCTTTAGGCAAGGAATTCCATAGATGTTTGTTAAAGAAATCTCTTCATGGATTAAAGTAGTCTCCAAGGTAGTGGTACAAGGGATTTGATGCTTTCATGATTTCTCACGAGTTTAGGCATTGCAATTATGACAGTTATGTATATTTTAAGAAAGAACCATGATGGGTCTTTTGTATAACTTCTTTTCTATGTTAATTGCAGTTAGAGATAGAGAATAGATTAGAAAGGTCAAAGCTCAACGTAGTGTCGAGTTTGAGATGAAGAATTTGGGAAATGCAAAAAAAAAAAAATCCTTGGCATGGAGATTGTGAAAGATAGGAAGGTCAGCATGTTGTATCTTAGTCAGAAGGGGTATATTGAGAAAATGTTATGCAGGTTTAAAATGCACAGTAGTAAACTTGTAAGTACTTCATTGACTTCACATTTACATTGACTTCACATTTATTGTGTCCATAGTCAAACGATAAGATTGAGTATAGGTCTCGAGTTCCCTTATGTATACTATCATTTACACATGTTCTGATATATCACATGTCATAAGTTCAATTAATCGATACATGACTAATTTGGGGAAAGAGCATTGGAAAGCAGGTCCATGGATCTTTCATTACCTGTGTGGCTCTTCATGAGTGTGTTTGCATTTTGGGAAAAGAGAGGATGGGATTGTTGGTTTTATGGAATCTAATTTTTTCAGTGATCTTGATAAAAGGAGATCATTGATTGGATTTGTATTTTGCATTGGGAGTTATGCAATTAGTTGGAAGGCAACATTTCAAGCTTTAGTTGTGTTGTCTACCGTAGAGGTTGAGTACATGGTCATTACTAAAGAAATGAATGAGGTCATTTGGTTAAAGGAATTAATTGGTGACATTTGTGATGATTTGGAGCTCAGGACTTCGTATTGTGATAGTCAAAATATTATTTACCTCACTAAAGATCAGTTTTTCCATGAGAGGACCAAGCACATTAATGTTCGTCATCACTTTGTTCAAGAAATTGTAGCTAATGGTGACATTGTTGTAAAAAAAAGTCAGTACTCTTGATAATCTTGCCGATATGATGACCAAGTTACTTCCTTTGTCCAAATGTGTTCATTGCTTGGACTTGATTGGCATTTCTTGTTAATTGGCGTCCTTGGGGGCTTTATGGAAAAGGTAAAGTTTTGTATTGTTATGTGCATTGTGGAGTGTTTTATTTTTTATTTTTTATTTTTTGGCTGACTTTGGTATCTTGGAAATTCACATCAAGTTAGAGATTGTTAAGTTTGTGATGTGAATTCGATGGAGATTTGTTGGCTTTGTGGTTTTGGATCATTGCACAGTCGTGCTTGAAACCATTTTAAGTTATGTGTCTTCATCTAGTAAGGAGCACAAGCTAAAGCATGGACATGTTGGTACCTGTTATGGAATATGCCATTTTATCGAAAAAGGGACACAGCTGTGTTGTAGGACATGACAAGATTTGACATTTTATCTAGTGATAGGTACGGCTTGAAGCACGAGCATGCTGCAAATCATGTACGGAAGTTTTTTGAGTTCCATAAGAGCACACAGTTGTGACAAGGCCGTATGACACAGTGTGATCAACTTCAATTTCGAAAGTTAATTTTCTCATTATTTTATCTCCATTTATACCCTAATTATATAAATACCTATTTTTAGGGTTTGGCATATGATGATCTCATTACTGTTAGTCATCCTAATACTTTTTTGCACGCTCTTTTACAACATAGTGAAATTCTCTCCTCCTTTATCCATGCTTTTTTCCTACCTTAGGGTTTTCAACGTAAATTATTATGTGTTGTTTTCTCTACTTCTTTATTTTTATCATTATTCTTTTGTTTAATTGTTTGTTTGTGCACTCTAATTGCTTTCACCTTTCTACTAACCATAATATTATAGCTCACAAAAGAAACACATTCCATCACCATTGACACTTATTGTATACTCAACCCCATTCTTATTAGCACCAATTGCAAGAAGTCCCAATTAACCTTATCGTAAGCTTTTTCCATATCTAATTTGATTGCCATAAAACAAAGCATACCCCTTTTATGTCCCTTTAATCCTAGATTCCTTTATGAATAAGAATTATATTCTCTTATATACTATGATTGGGAACAATGCAGTCTGAAATGGAGAGATGGGTTTACCTATGAATTTTCTTAAGCAAGAGGCTATGGGCTTAGAGATTACCTTGTATAAAAAATTACAGCAACTAATAAGCGGAGCTCTAACTTCCCTAGGTTCTTTCCTTTTGGGACTAGAGCAAATTGAATTTGATCCAATTTCACCGGCATTCTACCAGATGGATAAAAATCCTTCATAAATTTTACCACATCACCTTTGACTACGCTCCAGTTATCTTGAAAAAACATTCCAGAAACCCATCTGGACCTGGAGCTTTTAACCTCTCTAATTAATAAACTGCTTCTCTAACCTCTTCTTAAGGATGGGGGCCAGTACTAATTGTTTTTTCTCTTCTATTACCCTTGGGAAACTGCTCGAATCGCTTCATTCTCCACACAATTCTGCTCCCTCTTATAGACATTCTCAAAGTACCTCTGCACTTCCTTCTCGATTCGGTGTTCGTATGTTAACCATTCACCTTTCTTATTCCTAATTCTCAATAGCCTGTTCCTTGTTCATCCTTGAATAGTAGATAAGTGAAAATTTTTTGTATTTTTATCGCCCTCTCTATAGCAATCAATGCGAGATCTCACCTTTCAGTGCAGTTCCTCTCGAGCCCATGTCTCCTGTATCTCCTTCTTAGCCTGCTTTCCTAATGCTCTTGCTTCAGAGTCATACATTTCCTCATTAATTTAGCTAATTTTATATTTAAGCATCTGAATCTTCTTATATTGATCCCCAAATTTTCCTTTACTCCATCTTTGAAGAGCCTTAGCATAATTAGTGAGTTTCTAAAGAACAAAGCCCTCTCTACCCCTCTCGCTATTCTACTCCCAAAGTTTCTTGATCAACTCTTGACTCTATTCATCCCTGGCCACTTCTATTCATATTTAAAACAACTTCTTAAATACTTGGAGACAAAATGTAGTTGAATGATTATGGGTCTGTGATCAGAACCCAAGAAGCTTTTATGTAACACCTATGCTTGTTGGAATCGGACTCTCCATTCAACTAAGGCAAGAGCTCAATCCAATATAGTCTTAATATTTGATTCTCCAAGTTGTTTGTTGTGCCATGTAAATCGGCATTCTTTAAAACCCAGGTCCATCAGATCACATTCTTCCATGAATTCTAGAAATTTTGATGCTTGAGACCAAGTAAAGTGATTATCGCCGTGTTTATCTTTTGAATCTGGACACATATTGAAGTCACGAACTATGAGCCTAAGCATCTAGTTATAGATCTTACATTTGATGAGACCTACATAAATTTAATCTGATGACTGGATGCAACATTCCAAATTTACGTAAGAATTTTCTAAATATAATTAGTATTAATCCTATGGTCAGATGTTAAAATTCATTATAAGTTTCTAACAAAATTTATTTTTGATTATAAGTAAAAGAAATTCATTTGCAGGAGAAAAAAAAAGTAAAAGAAATTAAGCTTCATAAAAGTTCCAATTCCAAACAGATTGCAATTTGATATTTTTCCATTGATTTTCAATTCCAATATTAAACATCCTATTCATCTTTCATTTCCTGCTTCCTTTTTTCATAAACAGCACTTTTGATATTCTGTTTTAATAGCTAACTGTACATATATTTCATTTACTTCTACTTCATGGTAATATGCATATTTTGCTGAAGCGTTAAATTCCAGATAATTTTGCTCTACTAAAAGCAGGTTTGCATGTTTGCATTCCAGCACCAAATGGAGATTGGAAGCGCTGAAATTTGATTCCCTTTTCTTTACACTGCTAGCAATCCTTCAAATGAGAAGTGGATGTGGTGGTAATTATCGATTGTGGATAAATCGTGACTGAGGTCGCGGCTGTGGCAACTCATTCTCTTCATCTGAGGCAGAAAATGCCAAAGGAGGATCCTAATTCATAGAAGAACAGGATTGCTTCAAAAACTCTGGTAGTATAGATGAAGGATAAACTACACATTCAATGTGAGCATAGTTCAAGGAGATTCGATATCGATATGTGCATGGTCACATGATGCACTTCGAACATCTCTCCGTGTCATTGTTGAACAGATCTTAGAATACTAGAATAGTATCTGGAGATTGAATTTCTAGAGGTAACCTGGTTAAGTTCAAAAGTTTTGGATTTCTTCAACAAGTCTAAAGCTTAGACAAATTCACCCAAGAGTGAAAAGAGAAATGATATTTTGTACGATGGTTTAAGCATGAAATTCATGAATTCATGCCAAATTTTGTGCTATAACCATAACACAAAAAAGCACAATTTGAGTCGAAAAGATGTGAATATTCACTGACCTGCTGCTGACGGCGACGCTGAATAGCAGTGAATGCTTTAACCATGACATATATGGGCAAAAGGATCCCAATGGTCCTCAGTATCAGTAACTGCAATGCAGCATGCATATATTAGATATTCACTCTGCAGAGCTTCCTAAACAGAATCCTAGTCCCTTGAAAAGAAACACCAGCATTACCATAAACAATGTCATTGAATAATCTCCAGCTCCACTAATAATTATGGGAAGAGTGTGGCGTAAAACCAGAAGAACCATAAACTGCCAATCAAGATAAAATTATACAACTTAGAAATAGTTAGATTGTAAAGATCTACATGCAAAACCCCACAATAATAGTATAAACTAGATCGTTTAGCCATTGCGTCTATGCACTATTTGGGGATCATAACAATCATTTGAAATGGTTTAGCCATTGCTTCTATGCACACTATCTTGGCTCGAGTTTAACATGAATCAACTGCAACTTGAGAGTGTCATTAACTTACTCTGACCAACAAGAGAGAGAGGAAAGAAAAAAACCAGTACAAAGAAATAAAGCTGAAAAAACAACATTTACAAGTCCTGTGTGATTGAAATGATGAGATCTTATGAGGACTATACAAAGAGGTCCCGCTCTATAAGGTAGTGAAGCTGAACAAAGGACTAAAACAGTATTTACTGACTGTTCCCCTAGCAAGTGCCAACTGGCAACTACTAAGTGCAAAGCTGGTAAATGAATTTTGAGAGACTAAATTCTGAAAAGATAAAAAAAAACAGAAAGCAAGGACTGAAAAACACAGATCACATCTCTTGGCTTTTAGGATAAATGTCAAATCTATTAGAGTAAAAAATTCCATAATATATTTTAAAAACCCGTACGATATGAGATGAAATGATATATGTGCATGTGACCCCACAGAGTGAGAGAAAGAATTTTTACAATAATAGCAACAATACGACAGCATATCAAGCTTCTAGGAGAAGGAGCTGAGTAATCATCAAAGTCAGAGTCTAGAAATTCACGGTCTGCAGTAACCATTGCTATCAATCCAGGATTATGTAAGTCCCTCCTTGATACCTCCCAATTTCCCCTGAATAGAAGTCCCCATTAGTTTCGAATTATCAATTGCTCAAACGAGTAGAATGAAATGGAGAACATTTTTCATAATTAGAGAATAAAAATAGTTGAAAGCAGGAACCTGAAGTTCATAGGAATGCCACCATAATGAAACAGAGGAGGGGGTGCTGTATAACCTGGTTTAAATTGCTGCAATTTGCACATTTGGAAGTACTTGAAATTTATTTCAAATTGATAGAGAGATGGTGCATAATAGAAAACACAAGGATCAAAAGGAGAGTAAAATGGTGCACCTGGTTACATATCTCACAGAGAGTATCACCTTTCTCATTGCACCACCTCTGAACACATTTCCGATGAGCATACTGTAACAAAGGAATAGGAATCTGGTGAACCCATTGTTACTAATCCAAAACCAGTAGCAAAACCTAAAAAGTACAGACACAAATATGGCGATACGACATGGACACGGTGATATGACGATTTTTAAAATTTAAGGACACGAGACGGACACGTTACATATATATATATATACACGGGGTGTTTTACACCATATAGTTAGATGTAAGACACATAAACTAAATATAAAACAGTTGGCCAACAAAAATAAAACACCTAATTTTATCTTTCAAATCTAACCATTGGGTATGTTGCACATGGTTAGATTTGAAAGATAAAATTAGGTGTTTTATTTTTATTGGCCAACTGTTTTATACTTAATTTATGTATCTTACATCTAATCATATGGTGTAAAATACCCATAATATATATATATATATATATATGTGTGTGTGTGTGTGTTTCGCATAAAATGTGTGTGGTAATACATATAACGATGATTTGTTAAAAAAAAAATGAAGTGACCAATAATTCATTTAAATTATTTTCCATTATATAAATAGTTAGTGTGGTAAAACATAAATTTCAAGAAATTTAAATCATTTAGTTAATTATCTATCATTGTCATATATAAGACATACATAAAAGTGACCAATATACACGATCTCTACAAAAAATGGAGCTACTATTACAAAGAGAAACTCCAAATTATTTAAAAATTGACCATAATCATTCGGCCAACAATCTAGCTACTAATATTATATACATGACATATACAAAATGTGATAAAAAAAATAAAAGTCGTATCCAAAAAAGTGTCATGTTGTATCCTTCATGTGTCCTAAAAATAAAAACATAAAAAAATAATAAGACAAGTATCCGGTCAGGACACGACACTTGTTGGATACATGTCGGACATGTGTCGGTATCCAAAAAGTGTCGAACACGGATACTCCACTCTATTTGAAGTGTCGGTGCTTCATAGAGCAAAACTTTACATGCCAAAATATAAACCATAGTTTAAGCATCATCTCCATGCAAACAGTAGGATATCCTGGACACAACACACATAAAAAACTACCACCAACTTTCTGGAATTTCCACACTCAAGAATTTGGCACAGAGGTATGGCATCTTATCTTATGCATATAATTTGTTGCATGACATCGTCATAAGGAACAGGGTAATGCCCCTTACCTAAGCTAGTCATTCCTAAGTTAAAAGGTAGAATTTCCTTCTTTGTTATCCTTTTTTTGTCTTTTTCTTTTTTCTTTCTATAAAAAGTGTAACCGGTTCACTTGGGGAATCCATCGAGTCTACCATTTTGTAGTTATATGTGAAATCATTAAACCGAATTCAGAAACTCATGTTGGAATATCAGCTATATATGATATCTATATGCAGCATCACAGTTCCAACTAATTTTCTTTACCAATATGATATGTTTTCTAACTCATTCAGCCAATCTAATTCTATATAAGATTTTCTATTTGGTAGGATGCTATCAAAATACATAATTGCACCTATGTTCTGAATCTCATTACTCTGTTTTACTGAACAATACAATAGCCTAATTAATTGCCTCTTCTACTTTGTAATCACAATTGTTTTAAGGAATGAAACTCTATTGTGCATCAAAACCTATATCATCATTTTTTAGCTTATTCACTTTATTACCTACCTGCATCACTGCCACTAGACCACATCTCTGGTCAAACTTCACTTTCCCCCACACACGTTCTTCCCCTTACATTAATTACCAATAATTGACTGTAAGTTTTGTCAATCTATCAACCAGACTGCAATGCAGTGGTTAAACTTTTAGGCATTTGGGAATTGAATCAAATCATCAAAATAAGTACTTGGAGAAATTTACAAACCAAAACCCAATTTTTTTCTATAAAAGATCAACCATGGTATTTCAAGAAAAAAAAGAGTCCTGCAAATTCAAATTCAACTGACCTTTAAGCTGCCACGGCAAGAACATGGTACCTCCATATTTGTGTCTTCATCCTCATCATGGCAAATCCTACACTCCACTAGTTTTCCAGCTGATGACCCAAAATCTAAATCCATTCTATGGGGTGAAAAGTCAGTGGTGTTGTCTTGGCTTGCAGAAGGGATCCCTTTCTGCCAATGATTTTTGCTCTCAATTGCAGCTTCAAGGGTGGATTCAGTTAGCAACCGATCTACCAGCAGCACAAAATGATCCCCCATCCTTCAAGTTGCATAATACGAAAAGGATTAAAAAAGTTGAAAAACAGAACAGATATTAAGATCCAAGATGAGCATGTGTTATATCTTCTCCTTCAAAAGAAGTCCAGCAGTTTAGGTACTTGCATAATTCCCTGTACATTAGAAAAAAAAAAAAAAACTTTAAAGTCATAAACCAGGACCAAAAATTAATTAAAGAAAGAATATCAGTATAACATATATAATAGATCAACATATAAATCTATAACAGCAATGACCCCCATTTCTAGCCTTTCTGAAAAAAGTAGAGGTCTTTAACTAAAAAAAAAAAAAAAAAAAAAAACTACAGCAACAATATATTTCATGAATTTATCTGCCTGTGTTATTTTCTCAGCAATATAAGAATAAGCAAGTACCTAACACATGATTAGAAATCTATGGCAAAAGCACATGTAAAAGAACATAACGGAGTGGATAGTTCTGAGGAAGGAGTTGTGATCACTAAAGTGAAAAAGGGAAGTATTGACATGCATCAAAATAAAAACAACCACATGATAACAGAAGAGAAACAATGAAAACAAAGCCGAACAAGGAAAAGATAAAGAGAAAATAAAGAAGACTAAACAGCAGTACCTTTATCTACAAGTGGAAAGATATAATAAAAAAATAAAAATGCCTTCAAAGAAGAAATCCCAGAAAGCAAAAGCACAAATGTGTAGAACCAATAATGCAAATTCCAAATTATGCCCACATTACAAACAGGTAACACTTAAGCACAGACACTGTTACACAGAAGAAAATAAGAGAAACCCATATAGCCAAAGTAAAAACCCAGAAAGGAAAACTGACTAAAAAGTGAAAAGAAAACACAAATCAGATACCCAACAGAGATTGAGAACGAGAGAAAGAAAAAGCTATAACCCTTGACAATGATTGTACAGAAAATGATTGACAAACACGTTAAAGATTTGAAATTTAATAAGATAGAAAAGGGAAGAGAGGCTTACAAGAATAGAAATGGGGAATTTTTGTTGTTAGAGAAGAAGAAGAAGAAAACAACAATCTTTCCCTTTCTTGTTCGTGGTCGTGTTGGTGCTCTCAAAATGAAGCAAGAGATTGAGTGTCATAGTTAATGTTACAAAACAAACCCATCTCTCAGGACAAGCAAAACACAATTAACAAAAAAGGGCACTTTTAATCAATAAAAATTTGTTCTAACTTTTTTGTAAAGTGTTGTATATGTATATATATATATGATATGGGGAAAGGTATGGAGGAGAGTGAGGAGAAAGGTGTGCGAGATTCTAACGGCAAAATACCCACGACCGCCACGATTCCTCTCTCACTTGTACGATACTTTCCTTGTAATTTTCTCTTGGCGTCAGCTTCAATATAACTGATTTTGATTGATATCTTATGATAAAAAGAATTTAAAAATAATAATAATAACTGATTTAAATTGATTGAAATTTTTACTAGGTGTTTATACTTTACATTATAACTCTCGAATCTATGCTTTTGATCAGCTATGCCCAAACATAAATTTGTAGGTAACTTTCAATTTTTTTATTTGAATGATTAATATTTAGAATTTATTTAATTTTAATTAATTCAATTCGATTTCAATAAATTATAATTACAGTATAAATTTTCTAGCATAATAGAGTTCAAATCTCAAATATCGTTTGGAGAAAAAACCATTGTTGGTTATGTAAATTCAAATACATGTCTTTCAATCATTTATTGAAAATAGTTCATTCAAATTTGTTGGTTTGCATGGCACTACCATTTATATTAATGCTATGTTTGTTCCAAAACAGTGCTTACTGGGGCTGTCTATTGGCCATTTTGGTAAGATGTCTCTCTCATTTCCTTCTTATTCAGTTCATTTCTATTTTCTTTCTGGAGGTTCATTAATTACTAAAGTCTATGGAGTTTGGGTCTTTGATCTAGAGGTTTTTATCTCTTTGTGCTTAGTTTAGACTTTTTGCAATTGAGTTATGGAGCTATTGTTTGCTCTCTTTTTAGGCTATGGCATTGGTAGAGAGGATCTTGTTCTATTAGATTTTATAATAAGTTTGGATAATTGTTGGACTTATCATATTTAACATGAAATTAATTAGTTCGAGTAACAATTTTTGTTATTAAGCTTTATTCTGTTTAATATATATATTACCAGTATCCAAAGTTATACTTAGTAAAAAAAATAAATTCTAATTAATTCATTTTGCTCTAAGTAAGACTATAGAGACAATAAAAGTATCCCAATAATTAATTTAATATGACTACATATAACTAAAATATTACTCAAGTAAAAACAGCTTTCAATCAGCTAATTCAAATGGTTGTCGGTTAAGTAACTTATATTTTAAATATTTACATTTATTCAATAAAAAAAATATGTAACTGTATATGTTATATTATAAATTTAATCATAAAATATTATATCCATATTTACTAGAATTGATGGTTGAAATTAACTCAACATGAATAGAGTAAATCGATTTGCTAATTGAGCATATAGTTTAAGGGCAGTGGGGTGAGTAGCCAACATCTGGGGCAAAATTATCAACCATGCTGCTAAGAGTGGAACACAGGGATTTGATTGAAGATGGTTCATCTTTCTCTACAAAATCACAGAAGGTCAATGGACAGGGGATCATGGCAACCCCAGGTGCATGTTTTAAAGATTTAATATGGTAGGTCCATAATCTTGGAGGGACACCACCATATTATAAATTCTCCTATTAATATTTGATGGTGATTAGTGGTTCATATTCCTTTGTTTTGCCTTTGTGGGTCTATTTCTCAGATCATCAACTGCTGACATATCTATGATAACCATATTATTTGCGAATAAAAGTCCTTCTATACATGGTTTTTTTTTAAATGGTATAATATAAAACAAAAAGAACGAGAAAAAAGGCTAAATCATTTTAGTAAATTATAAAATGATAAATAACCATAAAATAACAAAGATAAAAATTTATTCCTTTGAGATCATCTACACCATAATACAAAGATATTATATATATATATATATATATATATAGATAGGAATTTTTACACTCCACTTATTTATAAATGCACTTTATATTTGACTTTTTATTGATTTAAATGATATAATTATCCTTACTTTTGAATAACTTTTTTATTAGTTAATACAACATTCAAAATTTTCATGTTTCATTGTTTTAATGTATTATTTATTTTTTAATGTTCAATATATATTGAGTCTTAAATATATATTTAATTTTTTATATTACAAAAAAATAAAAATATTAATATTAATATTAATATTTACAATTTATTAACTAAAAAACGTAGATTATCGGTTAAAACTTTAGGCATGGTGGATTTCGTTATTAGTTATAAATTTTTATTAATTTTGATGCATTTTTAATTATTTGGATATTATTTTTTGAGATTTATTTCATAAAATAGGTTAATATCTAAAAATTTATTTATATTCTATATTTAATACAAAAAATTAAATATATGATTTATTTTTAAAAAAATTAATATTTAGAATATAAAATAAATAAGTAGAGAATTAATTATATTGATATTAGATTATAAAAGAAAAATAAATATTACATGAATGATATTCGATTATATTCATATTAATTATATTGATGTTAGATTATAAAAGAAAAATAAATATTATATGAATCATATTAAATTATATTCATATCACTAAGTTTGATAATTATATAAGGATATATTTAATTTTTTCATAAAATAAAATTCTTTACAAAAAATATTTTTGCAAGGTAAAATAATTTAAAAAATAAAATTTTTTTATAAAAAATGAAATTAAATATGATATTAAAAATATTTTAATTATTAAGTAGCTATTTTAAATAGAGAATGACTCTGTTAATTAAATAAAAAACTATAAAAAGGAGAAAAGTTTAAACATATAATTTATCAAAAATTTGTAATTTGTTGATTTTAAAAAGTTAACCAAAAATGAAATTGAAATTGAAATTGCACTTTTTATAAAATTTTATTTTTAAATTATTTTACTTTATAAAAACATATTTATTTTCCAATAAAGAATTTTATTTTATGAAAAATCAAATATGGCATTATTTCTCTTTTATAATCTAATAACATTATAATTGATTCTCTAGTTATTTATTTTATATTCTAAAGATTAACTTTTTTTAAAAATAAATTACATAGTTAAATTTGCATATTAAATATACAATATAAATAAATATTTAAATATTAACCTCTTGCATTAAAATAAATTTCAGCATATATATATATAAATAATTAAAAAGTACTAAAATTAATAAAAATTTATAGGCAGAATATATAATTTCACCATGAACTTTACTCAATTATTCTATATTATATCTCAACTTTTATTTTATTCAATTTCACCTCTTAACTTCTATTGTTCACCTATTTAACTCTTCTTGGATACCAAATAAATGCATGTATTTAACTTGCGCTGAGCTTGAATGGGTGAAAAATAAAAGTTATATGGGCTAAATATGTGAAAAATAGAAGTTAAGAGGTGAAATTGAATAAAATGAAAGTGGATAAATGACATAATATAATTAAGTAAAGTTCAGGGGTGAAGTTGTATATTTAGCCAAATTTATAACTAAATAATGAAATCCAACATGCTTAAAATTTTAACAAAAAAATCTACATTTTTTAGATTAACTTACAAGAATATATTAATGTTTTTATTTTTATTTTTATTTTTTATCTTTTTTCGCAATATAAAAATTTAAGCATATATTTAAAAATTAATAAATAATTTATTAAAATATAAAATATTTAAATGTTGCAATAGCTAATTAAAAATTACTCATGAATAAAGATAATTATGTCATTTAAATTATTAAAAAGTCAAAAAAAGTGTAAATAAATGGAGTGCAAAAATCTCCAACTATATATATATATATATATATTGTCAAGAAAATAAATCTTGCAGATACGTAGTACCATATCTAATAATTTGATCTTGTGACTTGTCTACATTAGTATTATATATATACTACGCATAAATGCAACTTAGATACATGTTAATTAGCTTAATTAACTCTAAATTGTGGGATTAGTTAATTAATTAAACATTTAAGGACTATAAAAGATAATGTCGATGTGCAATCAATTTGCTTATCCAAAAGATTAATTATGAAACTGTCAAAGCTGGCCATCACTGCTATAGCTGTAATAATTGAAATATTATGATTACGTTTGCCCTTTTTTTTTAATTTAGCTTTTTTTTTTTTAAACATTTAGCTGTTTTTTTAACTTAACCAATTATTATTTTTTTAACATACTTTTTTGAACAACGTACTAAAAAATATATATCACTAATTAAACAGTGGGTAACATAAGACTAAAATTGTCGCAACATAAATAAAAATATAACAGTACAAATTATAATAAACTATTTTGTTCTTAAAAGATACATCACAAAATAGTTAAAAAAAAAACATTAAAATAAAAAATAAAAAACCACAAACATACCAGTGTATCAAAAAAAAATATAAATATACATTTATTAGTGTCACATCAAGAGAATTTATATTTTAATAAATAAAAAAGCCAAATCTTATTTAGAAGGAATTTAATTTTGAATGATAAACCGAAAAGTGCTTTAACATTTTAAGCGAAATAATGGGTATGGTAAAATTCGTTTTGTAGATTAAAAAAATTAACAATATTGAATAAATTAAATTAAGTATTTTTTTATAAAAAAAATAGTGTCTTCTTCTTTATAAATGCAGGCATAAAAATAATATTTTTCATTTAAACACAAAAATTTCTCATTAGAATAGAGCAAAATTATTACAAAAGGATAATGAGATAGAAACTTAACTTTAAAAAAAAAAACTTACCACTTATTCTAAAAAAAATATAAAGTAAAATAAATAAAAGGAAAAAACACTAATTTTTAGTTAAAAATGTCCAGAAATTCATCTAAAAAACGATGAAGACGAAGAAAGTGAAACAGAAAAAAAATCTAGAGAAAGTAGAAGAGAGAGAGAGAGAGAGAAGCTATTTTTCTTCCAATTCATTCCCAAACCTTGAACAAACTTGACTAATTAATCAATTTGATGTAAAAATAATATATACTAATCAGCTTCTGTAGCTCAATATCTAATTTTTTATTATCTTTTTTCAGAAGAATAAAAGAAAACAAGGGAAATTATAATTGGTCTAAGTAAAAAGAATATAAAACTAAATTTATATCATTTGAAATTTTTATACAAAAATTAGAATTAAAAAAAGTGAATATTCATTTTTGAATTATTTATTTATTTTAACATTTTATTTTATTAAAATTATATAATTAATATCCTTAAATTAATTACTTTATTTTATTCATATTTTAAAATAATAAAATAGTATATATGTTAATTTATGGTCCCAGAAAAATTTAATGTAAAATATGAGGAAGGGCATTATGATAATGGTTCAAGCATTCGCAAAAATGTATTATATATTATTAGCTTAATGCCCAACAACTAACCTAAGTGGTCATAGTGTTGATATGGTGCAATGATGAGAATTTCTTTCAATGAGGCAAGAGATAACCCTAAAAGGGCAATTCGAAGTGTGCTCATGGAGTCATAGGGATCATCAGCTATCCAAACTTCAACCTTTAACTTAACCTAAACCGAGCATTCAATTCTTTGAATCGGAAGACCAAAAGACCAAACTATTTTCCAAAACAGCCAAACAAGATTTTTGATCTTAAAATCAAACTTTAAATTTTGAACCGGGACATTAAAGTATTGAACCAAGACTTCAGAGTAGGGGAGAGCATCGATCGGTTTCGGTTGTCAAGACCTATAAATCGACCGGTCTGAAAGTTATATATTTGGTAATCGAAATCGACCAATCTAAGGTGTAAAATCGAACGGTCGATAATCGAAATAATTCGGCTTCATTGGTTGGGTTTATCGGTTTGGGCCACTAAGGGCTGGGCTTTAAAAATTGAAAGCCCACATATTGATAAAAAAACCATTAAATATAATATGAATAAAATTGGCACATCTGTTTGGATATTAACATTTACAAAAAATATTAGCCCACAAATCAGGCAATTAAGACCTACTCATTCTAATTCTAAAGAATATAAAGTAACAAAAAATTAAGTACAAAATAAATTGGCCTTTACATTATCTAATATCTATACAAAAATTGTATGCTGTTTATAAAAATATAGCAGACAGTATACAAAATCTCATGTGCATGTAAAATGATAGCTTCGTCCAGAAAGTGAGTCTCCAAAATACAAGTCCCTGCAAAGAACAAACACAAAAGAAAGGGACAACGAGGCTCATAATAGATTAGAAAATAAGACTGAAACAAATAAAATTAAAATGAGGCTTATAATTTATATGTATCAGTCAATCCAAGAATTCAGCCACACATATAGTTTAGCCTTTGAATGGAAGTCTAAGAATCAATTGTTATGCTGATTCTATGAGACTGGTTTTGCATAAATGATTTAAGCTTCACCCTTTCATCAAGATATATGGAGTAACATTCTCTAGAAAAAGTCCATCTAGATGGAATTTTGAACCTAGGGCAACAAGTTTCAATAAATTTTTTGAAGCCATCACCTTCGACAAATTTGAAAGGCAATTCATCAACAATCAATATATGTGCAAGTGCTTTACGAATGGCTTCTTGGTCAAAATTCCATGTGCCTATTACTCCCAACTGTGAATTTTGTGCTTGAGAATCCTCAGATGCAAGTAGTAGCGTTAAAAGAGACTGCCTACTATCTTTACTATGGGGCATTTTAGTGCAAGTCAAGATATAATTCCTAAGACAAGAAGTGTCATTTCTTTTAGTATCAGCATAGAATTTTTTACCATAATATTTGCACTTGGCAACAGGACCCTGTAGACGGCGGGGTTTAGCACGCGCCCAAGTTTATTGCAACCGCGACACTGTTTGAGCTCAGGGCTCTAGGGAACACACTACTATATCACAAAGACATAGCGTGGAGATGAGAAGTCGCCACCCAGGGTAATAACTGGGACAAATCGAAAGTGATAGTAACTCGATTCTCTAATATAAGCTAGCACCACAATTAGGAGTTCTGGATACGGAATACCAACTTCTTTTAGTCTCGTGTTCATTTAGAATTATTTTATGAATTACCATCTTATTCCCTAATTACATGCAATTTCATTAAACCCTAATTGAACATCCATCTAACCCTAAGGCAACCAATCTATGAAAAAGCACATAAAAAATGCATTCAAGGCGTAACGTCCCTAAATCCAAACTACATTTGATTTTGATTTTAAGTTAGCTAAATCTACATTTTTTTTACAAGTGAAATGGAACTAAAAGTGGGCCTATATTTTTAATTATATTAGTGAATTTAAATCTATTGTTTTTAATTCTAAAAGTGGGCCTAAGTCTACCAAATTTAAGAAAAAATGAATTTAATTTAATGGGTCTAATTCTACTTATTTTAATTTAAATGAAATGATCTTAAATCTATTTATTTTAAAAGAAATGATTTAATGGGCTGAGCTAAGTCTAAATTTATTTTAAATTATATAAAGTGGGCCTAAAGTCTAAATTAATCTGAATGGGCCTAAATTAATTTTAAAGTTAATTAAACCTAGATTTAAATTTAAAAGCTTATTTTATTAGTGAGTTAGATCTACACGTGGGCTTGGGGCCCAAAGCGAATCAAAATAACAAACAAGCCCAAAATAATAAAAATAACAAATAACAAATAAAAAACAAACATCTTGTGATATTTCTAACCCTAATTTTAATTACATACAACCTAAATTAATCTAAAGCCACCATTGATTTTAATTAAAATTTACCAAATAAACCTAATTTACTAATTAATTTTTAAAGTGCAGAAAATTAAAATTCCACTATATTCCCACTAGTGGAGCTATTACAACAACCACTATTGGAAACTTAAAATAAATTAAAATACGAACCCAAAGCCTAGATAAAATAAAATAATACAAATAAATAAACCTAAAGGGAACTACACAAAATTGATACAGGATTTAATCTATGGAATTCCATGGATCTTCATGGTTGGCCTTGTCTCCACCCCCTCCATTGAAGTTACTCCCACCATCATGAAACATAAACAAATAAAAAATAAATAAATCAAAAAATAAGATCAAATAAAATAAAAATAATCAAACGAAATAAAAAGAGAAAGGAGTAGAAGATGAGACAATTTGATGGATGCAGTATTGATTCCCCTCAGAAGGTGATCACCATTGATGAAAGCCTGTGGCTTTTGTTACGTTGGTCTGTGATTTTTTATTTATTTAGATCTGCTTCACGACTAAAACTTGAAAAAAAGTACGTGAAAATTAAAGAAGAGTGAGAGTGTTTTTGGTTGATGGCTAAGAATCAGAAAAAATAGAGAGAAAAGAAAATAAAAACCCCTAGCCTCCTCTGTGAAAAGAAAAATATGTATATATATAGATACAACCCTATAACCCTAATCTGATTACAGGATAAAAATAAAATAAAATAAAATATTTTTATTATTTATCTAAAAAAATAAATTTTATCCACACATTTATCTAATAAAACAAAATATTTATCAAAATAACAACTAATCAAAATTTATGGATAAATAACAAATAAATAACTAAATAAAATAATATAAAAATAAAAATAAAATAAAATAAAAAATAAATTACAAAAAAAAATGGAAGGCCATTTGTGGCCTATTTTCCATTCAATTAAAAGCATGGTCGAAGTTGGTCATTTGGGCCAACTTCAGCCATTTTCTCTTTTTTTTTATTATTTTTTTTGCTTTTAATTTTTTTTTTAAATTTATTTTTGAAATTTTATTTTTTATATTTTTTGAAAATTCATTAAAAAGATAAATAAAATTTAAAATAAGTCTTAAAAATAATTTACAGTTTAGTTTAAAACCAATAAATCAGATCCAATAAATCTAATTTTATAGTCTATTTTCATTATCGGGTCCTCTGTCGCATCCATACTCTAGTCATTCCAAAATTGGGTGCTTACAACCGGGTCTTTAAAGCCCAACGGTCCATTACAATTTGTCATTCATATGTAACAAGGTTAGGTTGTCAAAGCCCAATGACCCATTACAACATTCATTAATGAATATGTTAAAGCCCAAAGGTCATAGACTAGAAACCCAAAAGTTGTGGGTTGAAAGCCCGAAGGTCATAGGCCATAAACCCAAAAGTCATGGGCCAAAAGCCCAAATTCCTAGGCTGAATAGCCCAAAGGTCATGGGCCAGAAGCCCAAAAGTCATGGGTTGAATAACCTAAAGGTCATGGACCAAAACCCATTTATGAATGTTGTAATGAGCCATTGGGCTTTGACAACCTAGTCTTTTAACATATCCATTCATTAATGTTGCATTGGGCCATTATACTTTGAATACCCAGATTTGAAACACATTCATTTATGAATTTTATAATGGGTTATTTGGCTTTGACGACCCAGCCTTGTAACATATTCATTTATTATTATTGTAATGGGTCTTTAGGCTTTGAAGACCCATACATAAAATATATTCATTTAAGAATTTTGTAATGGGCTGTTGGACTTTGACAACCCAACCTTGTAACATATCTATTAATTAATGTTGTAATGGTCATTGTAGTGATGTTGCCTGTGAAATCCTCTTTGTTGTGTTGTTATAAGTTTTTGCCTTGAATTATGTTCATGTTTGATGGTTTTGATATTTGTAACTTGTACATTACAAACTTTTAGGCTCTCTTTGCTACACAACTTCTAATGTTGTTTGCTTCGTCCGGTAGCATATAGTTTTTTATCCAATTTGTTTGCTATTATTTTTTTTTAAGTTTGTTTTGTATCTTAACAAATTTTACCCACAACAAGAAGGGGATTTTTTTAAAAAAAACTCAATTTCTTTTGCTAGATGAAGGCAAAGTTGTTAGTATATATGTGCCCTAGTGCCATTTTGTAATGTATAATGACATTGTAAATTATCCCTATGGCAATATAATATTCATTTAAATAAAGTGTTTGTTTATTTGAGTATTTACCCTTTAGCATTATGTTAAATAAATTTATTATCAAGAGTTGATAATATGAGTGACAAATTTATTTAGTACATATGCTATAAATTGTTCATAGTCTATTAATTAATATTTGGATAATATTAATTAGACTATCACCTCTATCTTTTTTTTTTTTTGACTAGTATGTGATGTTAATAATGGGAGGTAGCGAGTCTCATGCTACTTGATATGAGATATCAGAATAAACATGTGGATACTCATGTGATGGGTGGATTGAACAGTGATGTTAGATTAGTGATCGCAAGGATATTTACTTATAGTCAACGATCACAGTCTAGGTCATGATGGTGCATATAGTCCTTTAATTTGAGGTGACACGACCATCCACATTTAAGTGGTTAGAGGTTGTTACCGCTTACATACTTGTGTTATTCATACATGGATATATGGCGTGTGGTGGCTTTAGTCAGTTTAATGTAGGGATGAGTGTTCAACCAAGATGGGATTCATTGTCTGGAGTGAATTGGGATAGATTCTATGCTATCTAAGTTTATTCTTATTGAATAGAGTTCCTGGCTAGGACAAACATAACACAGTCTGAAAAAGTTTCAATGCTAGAAAGTGCTTCTAGTATTTGTTATATTTTATTAAAAAACTTAAGATGGGGTCATATGATAAAACTATTAGAGTTTGATTAAACCGTAACTCTAGGCTATATCAAGATTTTCAAATGAAGGGATTTTAGTGCACGTTAATTATAACCAAAGGGTTCGTGTGAATCAATAAATGCATTCATATCTAATTGGATAGTTGTGATATCGATGCTAGGGGTCACTCATAACTTATAAGAACTAAATGTGTATAATTGGGATTTTCACATTTAGACTTAAAAGAGTTTCAAATAATATCAAGAGTTGATATTATATTCTCATTGCCAATTAGACATGAACCTAGTAAGTCACACCTAAAGAGTTTTACCAAATCACCTTATTAATCTAATTGTTGATTAAAGTTTAATTAATTAATTTGATTAATGGAATTGGATTTATGCTTTTAAGCAGTGATTTTAGCATATCTTGAAATCTAATTCCACCAAGAGTTTAATTGTGAAATACTTAATTAATATAAGATATTAATTAAAGGTTTAAATTAATTAATATGTTGTTTCCTATTAGACTTGAATTAATGGCCCAATGAGTATGGGCATAGGCCCAAAAGAGTTTTGGCCCAAAGTTAATCTAAGGCCCATGAACCTAATCAAGGCCCATTTGATTAATGGATGGGCTTGGCCCAAGAGTTGGTCCAATCATCAAGCCCATGTCCATAAATCAATATATAGTCAAAATCATCTTGTTAGGCACATTATCACTTAAGTGTGTATTGTTGACTATGAGGAAGTGAAGATTGGGTTGCCTTGTTAAGTGTAGAGAATGAATGTAGACTTAATACATGAGATGTATTACAATATCTACATCATTCTTTGTACGCTTGTGAGTTACTTATACAATTAGTATACTCACTATGACAAGGTGCTTGCTTGTGATGTCATGCATGATGTATTTGAGGTGCTTGCTTGATATCATGAATGATGTTAATGAGATACTTGTGCAAATTGAACACATTTATGTCAAGGTGGCATGCTAATGATGTGGTGTAAGAGAAGTTCAATTTGCGCAATACTATCTAAAGTGGTTTGTCTCTACACTTATATATATCCTTAGAAGTGTTCTAAGGATAAGGTTACTCACTCATTTTGAGAAAATTAGTGGAAAGTGTAGAGACA
>CATIWM010577457.1:0-13078 GCA_949671775.1 Mallotus repandus
AACCCGACATCCACAGACCATGGCTTCAATCCCACTTTCACTTCATCTCAAATACCTTACAGTACCACCCTCTCCCTCCGTCCTAATCCAAATCAAATTTATTCTCATCTGATTCCCTCCAACCTTCTTTCACTCGTTCAAAAACACCTACACCACATCCTGACGTCACCAAACACACCTCATCTAACAAACTCATCTTGTACTCTATATATTTCTAGTTCTCAGAATGACAATGATATGTCTGATTATTTATAATTGAATTATCATTGCCTTTTCAGATTACACCCGTATATGTACCAATAGAACTAAAAACCATTAAATTGACTTCTATTGAATTATAACCATTGTTTTATAAAATCATTTGCCGGTTAAGATAATTAATTAATTTAAATATATTCACCCATAACTTATGTTCCCAGTTTCTTTTCATTGTATTATTTTTATTTCTAACTTTTAATTTATTCTTCCTGTATTTGCTTCCTAACCCTAAATTTGTACCTTCTCCCATCTATTTTTTTTTTCACTCAATGCTCTTCTGTTTAGATTTGGCAAGAGCTGCCTTTTATTTAGTTCTTGCTCTGATAAAGCATTGAAATTATTTTTTTTTCACTTTGTTCCTTTATACTTTATTCTGCTTCAACCAACAATCGAAGGAAACTGTCATTACCATTACCGCCGCCGGCAAAAATCCATTTGCGAAAACTACATTAAAAGCAATTATACTCATATAATCTTTTATTTTACAGTATTAAGCTTATTGATTAATCTATTTACTTATACTCATATAATACTGGCTCCCACCACTTGGTTCAAGACTCTTGAAGTCATGAGTTTAAGTTCTAGGGACTCCCTAAGTATTTAAATGTTGAGCTATTCGTATAGAGCTGGCTAGATCCAGTCACGAGCTCGGTTCCATTTAGAGGTAGAGGCTTCAGATTTTCCCTCCCCTCACTTCTCTGGCCATAAAAATGTATATATATATATATATACTCATATAATATTTGATTAATCTTTTATTTTCGCATTTATTTAATTCCGAGCAATATAAATATATGGATATTTTGTGGCTAAGTGAACTGAAAAGGTTTTTTTATTTTCAAAAAGAAGTTACATCAATTGTCCGTTAAAGTTATATCTCGCCAGGCCACCATTAATATAGGTAGGTATTGCTTATTTTTAATTTTTTAGGCTTTATGTTGTTAAAATAAGTTATTTTTTTCAAGATGTTGATTTGGGGATGGAATTATGTTTTTTTTTTTTTTACCTCGAGTGCTATAGGTCACTTCATATGATCCCGTATCATTTATCCTACTTAAGCTTGAATTCTTAAAAGCGATGCTAGATTATGTGTTAAATTTAATTAATTGATTTATTTAATTGTATAACAACCAACCAAAAATGTTAAAATTTTTTACGGTTAAAATCTCATGAGAAGAAGGCAAGAAGGCGAAAAATTTGGAATATATCAAACATCAATTAATACATTAAACTAAAGAAATAATTTTTTTTTAAAAAGGGCAAATTTCATTAACAATGAAAATTAAGGGAAGACAACATGAAATCTGGAGGAAAATCCACTCCTTAAGACCAGAGATAGAAAGAGCAGCTTTGGCACATACATGAGTTGCTATATTTGCCGATCTCCTAACAAATAAAAAATGAACAAATGAAAATTGTTGCAATAAGGAAAAACAGTGCTCTAACAAATCTCCTTAACCTTTGAGACCTTCAATAACTTGCAAGGCATCCGATTCCACCACCACATTATCCACATGCTTCTCACGCAGCCAAGACAAAGCCTTCCTTATAGCCAATGCTTCTGCCACCTTAGGGCTCATACTTGCAGAGAAGCCCTTTCCTCTTGCCCAAATAAACCGACGACTAGAATATCTTAGCACACACCTAAACCCACCTTATGACCACCTGTATCAATTGCAGCATCTACGTCAGCTTTTACCATGCCATCTGAAGGACTTTGCTAGACCACATCACCTTCGATAGAAACAGGTGCATTGTTGGAACCTGTACCATCCCCAGCCCTCACTGATTTCCATCTAACCAAATACTGACCAACTCTATTCACTATATAAGTAACAGAGTAGAGGTGTGCAAAAATCGACCGAACCGAAGTTTCAGAACTGAACCAAACCGTTTTGAGTCATCAGTTTGGTTGGTGAGTGAAGATTCGGTCGATTTGATTTATTTTTGTGGGTAAAATACGGTTTTTAGTTTTTGGTTCGGTTTTAAGGTCTAACCGACTGAATCAACTGAAAACCAAAATATTTATATATAATAAAATACTATATAAAATATATTAATTTAGAAAAATATTTGTAAATATTAAGATTATAAGCAAAAAATATTTATAGTTATATTATTAATGAATAAATTTTACAAAAGAATATTAAATTGATAAATAAAAATTATATAAATTATTTCAAAAAAAATTGATAAATTGGTTTACCGACTGAACCGAACCAAACAGGTTCATTCTTGTGGGCTTGGGGCCTTCTTCTTATTCTCCTTCTCCGATGGGTTTGCATTTAGGAGCGTTGGCTATTCTATTTGATGTTGTTCATTCCAAATTAAGCCTGCAAATTTCTCTTTTTTTTTTTAATTTCTTGGAGTTTGAGATTTTTGGATTTAGTAGGAGAAAGGGAAGAGGATGAATTTAGGGCATTTTAGAGAAATTAATTGTCTTTACATATGGCATGCTAAATGTCTTCTTATGCAGAAAAAGCGAGTCCCACCAGTGCTTAGTTAGCACTCCAGCCAGTTAGAAGCACCAAAATGATATTAAAATAAGGAGTGTAGACACCAAAAAAAAAAAGTCTAACAACCAAAATAGCAAAAATTAAAAAGCTCAGACACCAATTGTGCAATTTTTCCAAGTAGTAATAATATTAATAACAAAGATGATGATGATGATAATAATAATAACAATAATATAATAACCACAAAAATTCAGGCTATTACATTCTTCCCATTTTATTAAAATTCATCCTTGAATTTTACATCAATATTAAAATAAATAGGGGTATCAACTTTGCATATCAACCTCCATCTTCCAAGTGCAATCTTCCACTATATGGTTGCTCTACAATACTTTTACCATAGGAATCTCTTTAGTACGAAGCTGGCAAACTTGTCGATCCACAATTATAACTGGATATTCTTCATATGTCAAATATTCATTGAGCTCCGCCGTATGTGGCTGTTGAACACGTGAAGGATCATATATGTACTTCCTCAGCATAGAAACATGGAATACTGGATGAATCTGTGATAACTTTGGGGGTGACACCAGTTTGTAGGACACATCACCAACTTTTGAATGAATCTCAAAGGGTTTGATGTACCTTGGAGCTAGCTTACCTTTTTTACCAAATCTCATTACTTCTTTCATCGGCAACACCTTCAAAAATACCATATCTCCAATAGAAAATGACACATCCTTTCTCTTAGGATTTGCATAGCTTCTCTATCGACTAAAAGCTATCCTCAATCTCTATTGAATGAAAGGAACCTTCTCTGAAGTCACTTGCACTAACTATAGCCCCATCATTTGCCTCTCACCAACTTTACAACATATAGGAGATCTACACTTATTACCATACAATGCTTTATATTGAGCCATTCCAATGCTAGCATGGTAGTTATTTTTATATAAAAAAATCAATCAAAGGCAAGTGTAAATCCAATTGACCGCAAAAGTCTATCATATACATTCTTAGCATATCTTCTAATATCTGAATGGTCCTTTTTAATTGACCATCCGTTTGAGGATGAAACACCATATTGAAGTTAAGTCTCGTGCCCAATATACAACTCTTGCCAAAAGACTGAAGTAAAAGTAGATCCTCTATCAGACACTATACTTTTTATACCCTACAGAGGTAAATAATTTAATTAATAAACAATATGGCCATCTTGTCTATAGTATAAGTCTTTTTAATTTGCAAGAAGTGAGCTGACATGGTTAGTCTATCAACTATTACTCATATGGTATCATAACCATTTGATGTGTGAGGCAAACCAGAAACAAAGTCCATTGCGATAATGTACCACTTCCACTCTGGAATGAGCAACTGTTGTAACAATCTTGAGGGCAGCTGGTTATACAATTTTACCTGTTGACATGAGAGACACCTATATATAAATTCTACAATGTCTCTTTTCATCTCATTCCACCAATACATATCTTTTAAATAATGATACATCTTGGTAGAACCTAGATAAACACTGTAAGTAAAAAAATAAACTTCCTCTTTGATCTCCTTTCTCAGTTCATCCACAGCTGGCATTCAAAACCTTGTGCCTAAATGCAATATGCCCTTACTGTCAATTACAAAATCTCTAGATTGACTATACTGTATCTCTTATATTATCTTCTATAATTTTAGGTTTATTCTTTGAGTTGCCTTAACTCTATCTAAGTACAATGATCGTACTTTGAATTAAGCCAACAGAGATGACTTGGTTACCTTCGACTAAAACCCTTGATCAATCAACTCATGTAATTATTTAATGATTTCTTCCTCTCTAAGCTAATATGACCAAGGCTTCCTACTGAATTCCTGCTCAAAGCATCAGCCACCACATTGGCTTTTCCCTGATGGTACAAAATAGAGTATTTATATTCTTTCAGGAGTTCCCTCCATCTTCTTTACCTCAAGTTCAAATCCCTCTACTGGAAGATATACTTTTAACTCTTATGGTCAATGTATATTTTATAAGTTACACCATACAAATAATGTCTCTAAATCTTTAACATAAACACCACTACTGCCATTTCTAGATCATGAGTAGGATAATTATGCTCGTGATTCTTTAACTGACATGAAGCATAACCAACAAATCTTCCATTTTGCATCAATACACACCCTAGTCCTACTCGAGAAGCATCAAAATACACTGTATAACCTTAATTTCCCTAAGGTAGAGTTAATATTGAAGCTGAAGTCAACTTATCCTTGAGCAACTGGAAGTGTTCCTCACACCTATCTGTCCACACAAACATAGCATTTTTTTGGGTCAACATTGTTAAAGGTGAGGCAATCTTGGAGAAATCCATTACAAATCTCCTATGATAACTAGCTAAACCTAGAAAACTCCTTACTTCTGCGACTATTGTGGGTCTAGGCCACTTGTGTGATATCTTTTGATACTACATGGCCTAAAAATGCCACTAATCCAACCAAAACTCACATTTTAAGAATTTGGTGAATAATTGGTGCTCTCAAAGTCTGGAGTGCCATTTTTAAATGCATAGCTTACTCCTCCTTACTCTTTGTATACACCAATATATCATTAATAAACACTATCACAAATCGGTCCAAGAATGGCCTATACACTTGATTCATGAAGTCCATAAAAGCTGCTAGGGCATTGGTCAACCTGAAGGACATCACTACAAATTCATAATGGCCATAACTTATCTGAAAAGTTATCTTTAGTATATCTCTACTTCTGATTCTCAAAGGATGATACCTTAACCTTAAGTCAATCTTGGAGAAACACTGAGCTCCTTGAAGCTAATAAAATAAGTCACCAATTATAGGGAGAGGATACTTATTCTTGATGGTGACTTTATTTAACTATCTGTAGTTGATATAAAGTCGAAGGCTACCATCTTTTTTCTATACAATAATACTGGTGCACCCCCCAAGGAGATGTGTTGGGTCTAATAAAACCCTTATCAAGTAATTCTTGTAAATGCTCTCTAAGCTCTTTCAATTATGTGGGTGCCATTCTCTAAGGTGGTATAGAGATAGGATCTACACCAGGTATAACATCGATACAAAATTCTATCGCTTTTCCCAGTGGTAAACCCGGTAATCCTTAAGAAAAGATATTCAAAAACTCACATACAACTAGCACATTCTCAAATGCTCCTTTATCTACCTTTTTATATCTGACCATAACTAAATAGCCTTGACACCCCTTCTAAATATCTTACTAGCTGTGATTGCAGAAATAAGATTCTGAGGCATTGAACTCTTGTAGCTTTGAATCGAAATTTCACATCATTTAGAATCCTAAAAATCATGTCTTTCTCTCGACAGTCCAATGTAGCATAGTATCAAGCTAACCAATACATTTACAAAATCACATCAAAGTCTATTACATCCAAAAGGACTAAATCTGCAAACAACTCTCTGCTTTCTACCAACACTGGAAAAGAAGGAAAAACCATATTTGTTTCTAACTCATCACTGAAGGGAGTTGCTGCAGATAATGGAATTAATAGCTTAGATGGTTGCCATCCCATCTTTGAAGCAAACACAGGTGATACAAAGGAATGCAAAACACCAGGATCAAATAAAACTCTAGCATCAAAATAACAAACTGGAAGAGTACTTGCAACCACTGCATTAGATGCCTGATCATCTTAGGGAGTCAATATAAAAACCCTAGCCTAACCATAACCTACTTATTGTGAGGTGGATGGCTGTGAAGATCCTCTTCCTTCTACTCTACCTCCAATACCTAAACCCTACCAGCCCACACACTGTGTCGGTCTTTATTGAGGGTATATAGGTGCTTGATATTATTATTGCACTTACTGGAACAACTAAGCCACTGAAGTTGAAGATCCCTAGGCGTAAGATGGTTGATATCCAGAGTTAGGACAAGCTCTAGCAAGATGACCTATCCACCCACATTGAAAATATACTCCTGACAACAAATGGTATGGTCCTTGATGTATACTACCACAAGCAGGACATGCACTAGCCCCAGATCCCGAACTATCATAACCTGAGATCTGGCTACTACTGCTGCTACTAACTCCAGAACCAAATCTAGTAGCTCTGCTACTCCTATGGTTAGGGATATAGTTGTGTCTGCTAGGTCTATATGCTCTAGATCTCATAGCCTGCTGAGAAGTATCCTCTGCTTGAAACCCGCACTATTAATTTGAAAAGTAAATTGTTGAAACCCCTTGGTTACTCCTGATCTACTGCTGCTACTCATATAAGGATAAAGAATAATGCCTTGCCTTATATGTCTTATTTCTCTGCCTGAATACCTGCACTACCAATTTGGAAAGTAGACTGCTGAAACCCCTTGGCTACTCCTGATCGACTGCTATTACTCATATAAGGATAAGGAATAGTGCCTTGCCTTATACGTCTTCTTTCTAATAGTTTGGCCTCCTTTATCACACTTTTCAAGGTACGGCCCTCTGTACGAATTCCTATATATTCTAGCCCCAATCCAGTAACATATAAATCAACAGCTCTGTATTCATCTCTCATTACATCTTCAACATGGCGAGATATCCTAAAAGAGTCTTTAGTATACTCCTCTATAGATCAGTCTCCTCTACTAATGTGTAGTAGCTGCCATTTGTAAGCATCTCTTGATGCAGGTGGGCAAAAGTACCTTAATAATCACTCTTTAAATTATAAACAGGACATATTATTCATGTGAGGTTGAATAGACTATATAAACCAGTCTTGTGCAACTGCTTGAACCGATAGTTCAATAACCAAAATTCTTTTATAGTCAGTGTGCCCTGTTCTTGTCCATGATTCAATTGTATTAATGAAGTCTAAAGCATCTCCCATGCCATCAAAGGAGACTCTGCCTGTAAGCATCCAATTTCTAAATGATTTGAGTTTGGATGTGATAGAGGACCCAATGATGAAAATTGATTGTAAAATTAGATTTATTGGATCTAATTTATTGGTTTTGAACTAAAATTGTAAATTACTTTATTTATTTATTTTTTAAAAAAAATTTAAAAAATATGAAAATATGAAAATAAAAAAAGAAAGAATAAATTTTCAAAAAAAAGAGAAAATAAATTAAAAAAAAAGGCAAATGGACCGAAATTAGCCCAAATACATTTTCAAATTCATTTTCTGTTGGCCAACTTTGGCCACTACAATTTCATTTCAAAAAGTGGCCAAATGGCCACGTTTTTGGCCTAAATAAATTTGATTTGATTGGTGCATTTCAAATTGAATTAGTGGTCAAATGGCCACATTTTGGCAAAAAAATGAATTTTTTTATTTTGATCGGAAGACTATATTTCCGACCGGTCCTGCAATTTTTTTTATTTTAATATTTCATTTTATCTAATTTTGCTTATTATTTAATTTTGAATGGTTATTATTTTATTTGATAATTATTTTGATAAATATCTTTTTTTAGATAAATAATATAAATAATAAATTATTTTTATTTTTATTCTGAATCCAACGTAGGGTTACAAGACTGGGATTTTGATAGATACATAATTTCTCTTCATAGAGAGGGGAGGCTCCTGGGGTTTGTTTTTTTCTCCTGGCTTTCTGATTCTTAGCCATAAGCTAAAACACCCTCTACGCTCTAATTCTTATTTTTCACGTTATTTTTCTTCTAGTTCATTACTGTAATCAGGTTCAAATAAACTAAAAACTCACAGACAATATAAAATCACAGGCTTTCCATCAACGATGGGATGCCATGGATTCACTATGGAGAACAAAACCCATGAAAATCCATGGATTGCCATTGATTAAATTTTGTATTTGAACTTAGCGTTTCTATGTATTTTATTTATTTTGTTGGTTGTTTTATTTTGTATTTTTATTTATTTGGCTTTTTGGAATTGTATAATTTATTTTTAATTCGTGTAGATGTTGTAATAGCCCCATTAGTGGGAAAATAATAGAATTTTTTTTTTGCACTTTAAAATTAGTTAGTAAATTAGGTTCAATTTGGTAAAACCCTAGTTAAAATCAATTATGACAATAGTTAATTTTAGGTTGCATGTAAATTGAAATTAGGGATAGAAATCATAGTATGGTTGTTTTGATTTGTTATTTAAGTTATTTTTATTGTTTGGGCTTGTTTATTATTTTTGTTTGTTTTGGGCTCCAAGCCCAAGTTAGGTTTTAACTCACTTAATTAATAGGTTATTAAAATGATTTTAGATTTTAATTAATTTTTAAAATTAATGCAGGCCCTTTAGGTTAATTTAGACTTAGACCCACCTTTTCAATTAAAAAAATTAACTTAGACTTAGTTCAGTACATTAAAGTATTTTTTTTAAAATAAATAGATTTAGGATCACCTCATTTGATTTAAAATCAATTAGAATTAGGTCCACTAATTCAATTTCTTTTTCAATTAAAATTTAATAGATTTAGGCTCATTTTCTTTAGAATTAAAATAAATAGATTTAGGCTTACTAATTTAATAAAATATAAGCCCACCTTTAGTTTCCATTTCACTTGTAAATAAAATATAGATTTAGCTAACTTTAAATTAAAATCAATATAGTTTAGAATTAACTAGGGACGCTCCATCTTAAATTAATGCAATTCTTATATGCTTTTTAATGGACTGGTTGCCTTATGGTTAGATGGATGATTAATTAGGGTTTAATGAAATTGCTTGTAATTAGGGAATAAAATAGTAATTCATAAACTAATTCTAAATGAATACGAGACTAAAAGGCGTTGGTATTCCATTCCCAAAATTTTTCTGGTTATGGTGCTCACTTTCTTTTAGAGAATCGAGTTACCACTACATTCAATTTGTCCCAGTTATTACCCTAGGTGGCGACTCCTCATCTCCACACTATATCTTTATAATATAGTAGTGTGTTTTCTGGAGCCCTAAACTCAAATAGTGTTGCGGTTGCAATATACTTAGACGTGTGCTAAACTCCATTGTCAATAGTGGCGACTCCACTAGGGATAAGAGATACTAATTCTACTTGTGTTCTTTAGAAATATTTTATTAATTATTATTTTATTCTTGCATTCATTTTTGCATGTCCCTACTAGCCGATGTCATTGGTTTATAGTCCCTTGATTCCACTAGCTTCATGGGATTGTAAATTGGCTAACCATCACTCTTAGCCTTAACTCAGTTCAAGAGAGATTACTAAGCTCATCTGACCAGAGTCTGTGACCAAAGACTTAAAGGGGGTAGTATTCTGTCGAGTTTGCAAAGGATGTTGGGTCCCTCTAACCTTGGCCTGTAACTCAAGTATTAAAGGAGGGCATATTGCTAAGAGGACCTTGACCTTTTCACCAAACTCAGCTCATATAGAGGCTCAATAACTTCACCTAGGATCTACCCAAATTACTTGTGATTGTTGCCATAAGGTATTTATATCTATAAAAGCTTAAGCCTATACTTTAGAAGCCCATTCGGGCTAATAAAGATTGGGCTAAACTTTTAGAGCTAGAAATGTTATTTCTATGCTTTTATTGCTTTGAGAGATTTGGCATGCACATCGGTTCTTGATATCCCCTATTGATATTAAGGCCAAAACCAAAAAATTCTAGGAAAAGAGACTCGCCATTGAATACGTGTATGGGAGGAATAAGGTTGGAAGGATGTATGTTGTACACTTGACTTTATATTTGTTACTTGCTACTTGTTACATAGCATATGCATCATGCATACATGCATTTCATGCATCATACTGACACTTTGTTTTGTAGCCATCATAGATTCATCTGGGTCATCCTGTGTTTGGAAACATAGAGGTGGTAAACTAGAGAGAATCATTTCAAACCTGTAGAGATCCTTAGTAGATTGGAGAAAAGTCCTATCAATCAGCTCTAGCTAGAAGCACCACCAACTCCAACTCCAACTAGATAAATAGAAGAGATGGAACAATAACAAGGAGGACACTGGACCCTATAGGACATTAAGGCAGCATTATAGATGATATGAGAGCAATGATTCAAGATGAACTAAGACAAGCTTTTAACTAGGTTAATGCTATCACCACCAGTTGCTATTATACCTATTGCTCCTACTATTCCATCAACTGCTGATGTTTCACCGGCTGTTATTATTCTACCTACTGCCATTCCTACTGATAGTAGTAAGAGCCAACCCTCAAATGTTGTTAAAGTTATGCTTACCGTGCAAATGAAGAAGAAAAACATAAGAAATGCAAGAAAGAAGAATTACCAAATTGGGGACATTCAACAAGGAGGTATTAGTCAGGCTGTGGAAGTGCGTGCAGTCCAACAATCAAGAAGATTCTCAAACTTTAACTAGCCTTTGTCAAAAGTCCTAGACCACTTAGTGCAAAAGGGTTTACTTCAACTTATAACTTATTCTAAAGCACCAAACCTAAATAGCCTAAGCTATGACCCAAATAGCTACTGTAACTTTCACCAAGCCATTTGACATCACACAGACACTTATATCCACCTTAAACATGAAATTCAAGACCTCATAGACGCCGAAAGAATCACATACCCAGAACAACCAAGCATAAAAAATAATCCTTTCCCAAGTTACCAAAATGTACCACCTCCAACTGCCATGATGATCAAGTTAGGAGTTAGTAAAGAAGAAGTGCTAAACTCCTTCAAGGACTTAAACCTTGAAACCAATGAAAAATCTTTTGATACCCTTAGAGGAGTAGAGGATTTATTGGGACAACCCTCAGGTAAATTTGACTACAAGATGTTTTACTCTAAACCACCTTCCTATGACATACCCATTGAGTCAATTGTGCCTGGAGGATGGGGTGATGAGTTTGATGATGATGATGAACCAGTAAATGAGAAGGAGAAGGAATATGAAACTCCTGAACAACTACAAAGAGGAGTTGAAGATCTGTTGGGCCAACCTTCTAGCAAATTTAATTACAAAATATTTTAAACTAAGTCATCTTCTAGTGACACACCCTTTAAAGCAATTGTGCCTACAATATGGGGTGATGAGTTTAAGGACAAAGAATAGTTGTTAAATAAGAAAGAAACATGGAGAGATTAAGTATGAAAGAATGAAAAGAAAGACAAAACTGTTGGCATTTGGTCTAGCTTTGTTAAAGGTTCCAAGGGTTATAATGTGTGGATTGGCAATCCAGAAGTGAACCATGTTACTTGAAGTTCTAATGACAAAAAAAGCAGCAGAGAGTGAGGAAGCACATAAAGAGAATGTAAAGAAGATTAAAGAGGGAATGAGGATTTATTGGCTCAACAAGGAATAGGTGATTGAGAAAGTCACTGAGGAAATATAAGAATAGCTTATGAATTTGCCATCTGAAGGAGCGTCACCATGAGACCTAGCATCTACAATTAAGAAATAATTTTGTTAATGTTTTCTTTCAATAACATTTCAGTTTGTTGAGAAATTTTTTGTTTTAGTGATCGATGATATGAATTCTGATTTTGGCTTACTTGTGTAATATGCATCCTAATGACATTGTGCATTATGATACTGATCTGCATGTTTGACATAAATTCAATCCAATTATATTCATTTGGCATGGGCACAAATGAAAATTCAAAGCAGATTCCTATATCACATGGTACAACTTCTGTGAAGAGAGGAAAATTTGAGAGAATGTAAAAAAAGAGAAAGAAAAAGAGAAAAAAACAAAGAATTAATAAGTATGCTGACTAGAAAACTTGAAAGGGTTAGTTAGGTAAAAAATCAAGGAAATAAAAGTGAGAGAAAAATTTCAGAAGGCTTAACTAATAACAGGAGTTATATAATGTGATGAAATGAATGTACTCATTTTTGCCTTAATGAATGAGTAAAGTTGAATTTGAAATTTTTGTTCAAACATTGCATATTTGTCTTTATCATATTGCATACTTATTTGAATGGAAAAATAAAACTTAATGTAAGCTAAAGAAATCAAAGCTATGAGATCACTATTTTAGTTTTGTTTTCTTTTCTTGTCACCCCTTTGTGGTTCATTTTGTAAAGTCCTCGTGTCTTTTTGTACCTAGAGAATTTAGGTGGCTCAATAACTTACATTGCAACCCATACCTTGTAATAAGCATCAATTGTCACATCAGCATCAAGCCTCATATTCTGCTCAAGAGTTCTTTGAAGCTACAAATTCCTCGCCTTGTCCAACTCTACTAAAAGCAAGTCTAGTTGATTTCAATATCAAAAATTTTCTTCAGTCAGTTCACTCACTCCTCTACATCTTCAATACATAAGATTGCAACAAATGGGGTTGGTAAGACAAAAGAACAACAAGAGCAATGAACAAGCTAAGTTTCTTGAGCAACCAAAGCAAAAAAAAAAAAAAAAAGAGAGAATAAAGCTAAAAAAAGTGAAAAAAAAGAAAAAGAAAAAATTAGCCCATTAAGTT
>CATIWM010577458.1:0-13763 GCA_949671775.1 Mallotus repandus
TTTATTTGTATTATAAAATATAATTAATTTAAGGTAAAATAGAAAAATTCGTTATATTTTATCTTAAATTAATTATATTTTGTTATAACAATTAAAATTATAATGAAAATATGTTAACATATTTTATTGTTCAAATATTTATTATAAATAGCCTAACATAAAAAGATAGTTTTTTTTTTTAATTTTTCTAATTTAAATTTCATACTTGGATAAATTTTTTTTGAAATTTAACACAAATTATAATATTAACAAAATTAAATGAGTTTTATCCTTATAAAAAATATTTTAATACACACACTTCAAACGTGATTGCAAATTCATTTTTTAATATATCCTATACATTTTGTAATACACACACTTCAAACTTGATTGCAGATTCAAGAAGAAACAAAAAGTAAACAATTCTACAACTATAACTGATAGTGCTAATGTTGTTGAGCAAGATATTGCAGAGATTGTATCTCTGTAATATCTTGCTCAACAGTATTAGCACTATCAGTTATAGTTGCAAGATATTGCAGACATTATATCTCTATAATATCTTGCTCAACAGCATTAGCACTATTAGTTATAATTGCAGAATTGTTTACTTTTTGTTTCTTTTTGAATCTACAATCACGTTTGAAGTGCCCTTTCTTTCCACAATTACAACAAGTCTTTCCCTTCTTAGAAATCTTAGAAGAACCAACCTCAAGAATTTTTCTTTTATTCTTTTGGTTCTTATTCTTTTCATCAATGTAATTCACTTTATGACCATACTCAGAAACAAATTTCTTTTCACGTGCACATGATTCTTCTTCAATGCTTAAATGTTTCATGAGTTGATCAAAAGTGAAAATTTCAGTAGTATGCAATAACTTCTTCATATATTCATTCCAACTAAAAGGAAGTTCTGCAATTTTTTTTTTGAAAGAAAAGGAATTCATTAATTAAAAAGGCTATCTCTAGCTAAGGAATGCAATACAGCAGCATAAGGGTTAAACCACTCATGAAGATCAGCAATGTTACAAGCAAGTTGGGCAAGGACATGCACAACCTCGTTTGCGGATCTTTTAACAAACCAAAACTTCAACTTCGAAAAGGAATGAGAAAGAACTAAACAATCTAAAATTAAGGTCATAACTAGATTGACTAGTAGGACTATGAAGACTAGACACTACTGACAATGCATCCATCTTAACTATGACTGCATCAAACTTGAATTTCTTCAACCAATTGAGAGCTTCTCTAGCATTCATCGCCTCAACCTCTTTAGGGGAAAAAGAACCAACCAAGGACAAATAATCTACAGCTATGAAAGAATCAGAAGAATCACACAACACAAAACCACAACCCACCTTACTGAGGCTAGAAAACACAGATGCATCACATTAAGCTTTACCCAACCCAACTTTGGCTTAGTCCAAACTACATCACCCGTTGACTCATCATTCAAAACAGACATCACCGAACCAAGTAAACCATGAGCTGCATGCCATTAGAAAAGAGTCCATCCAGCGTTGTTCAAAATAACAGAACAATTAGAACTCTGCTTACGCAAGAGCACTCTATTACGACACAACCATAAGGACCAGCAGATACTTCCAAAAAGAGTGACCTCTTCATTAGACAAAGAGTCAAACAATAAACTAAACCAACTGAGGACATAATGGCCACCGATAGGAATGATATAAAAACCACAGCGAGACCAACAACCCAACACAACAAAGCATTCATACAAGATATGAGAAATAGTTTCCATACCGTAGTTGCAGCGAGGGCACAAATCTAGACCTCAAAACAACATTTGTTGGCAAAACACCCAATGTATAACGCCATAGAAAGTTCTTGATTTTGCCAGGAAGGGATAAATTCCATAACTTTTTCCAAAACCTATCAGAATTTGAGTGCAGATCACCTCTAATAAACTGATAGCTACTCTTCACACTAAACAACCCATTATCTGTCGAAAGCCAACACCAAGCATCTGAGACTGGTTGAGAGCACTACTGAGTATGAAAAATTAGCTCCTAATCTAGTTGATTAAAGATATCTAGAATGACATCACCATCCCTTCTTCTTTGATTATCCACAAAAAGGGACGACACTGGTGAGCTAGAAACCTCCGGAGATAGAATTAAAGAAACCATTCCACTAAACACACATGGCAGCCAAGGATCACCACCAATGATCCCATCACCCACATGAATCCGACTACCTCTGCACACAATCTCTTAAGTAGCAAATAAGCTGCTCCTAATATAACTAGGGTTATATCCTAATTTAGCATCAAGAAATGAACACTTAGGAAAATAGTGGGCCTTGTATATTCTAGCAACAAGAGAATTGGGCTGAGACATTAGTTTCCAGGCCTGCTTGCATAACATAGCAAGATTGAAGCTCCTCAAATGTTTGAACCCCAACCCACCATTACTCTTGGGAAGACATAAACTATCCCAGGCCAACCACCGAATACCCCTGCTACTTTTGGTGCCATTTCCCCACCAGAAAGTGTTTAGCAAATGCTATGTTTCAATACACAATGACTGAGGAAGGAGGAAGATGTTCATTGCATAAATGGACATTGACTGAGCTATAGATTTGATAAACACTTCCTTGCCAGCTCTAGAAAAATTTTGACTACTCCATTGCTACACCTTACGCCAAATTCTTTCCTTGATAAAATACAATACCTCAGTCTTCTTCCTGCCTATAATTGAAGGAAGCCCCAAGTAAGAACCAACACCATTATTATGCTAAATATTGAAAAATGTTGAAATGGCACCTTTCTTCTCCTCATCTATATTTGAGCTAAAGGATAAGGAAAATTTAGCAAAATTTATTTGCTGCCCAGAAGCAATTTTATAGTCATCAAGAATGCTCCTATCTTCTCTACACTCACTGATATCTGCTTTAAAGAACAAAAATGCATCATCTGCAAAAAATAAATGATTCACAGATGGTGCAAATCATATAATATGAATACCATGAATTAAGTTTTGTCTCTCCTTAAGCCTGAGCATTGAACTGAGGCTCTCGACATATAGTATAAATAAGTACGGGGACAACGAATTGCCTTGTCGAAGGCCCCAGGAAGGAATTATTGGACCGATACCATGCCTCCTCAACAACACTTCATAACGAAATGTAGTAACACATCCCTTGATCCTTTTTATCCAATCCTCACTAAAACTAAATTTTCGCATAACCCATTCTAAAAAATGCCATTCAAGCCTATCATAGGCCTTGGCCATATCAAGTTTAAAAGCTGAATAACCCGATTTCCCTAAGACTTTCCAGCACAAATAATGGTTTAGTTCAAAAGCTATCAAGAGATTATCTATAATTAACCTCCCAGAGACAAAAGCACTTTGACAATCTAAAATTAATAGAGGCATGAGCACTTTAAAAATGATTTGTAAAAACTTTTACTAAGATCTTATAATTGATGTTGCATAATGCGATCAATCTAAGATCAAACATGAATTTTGGGCTCTTCTTTTTCGGAATGAGAGTGATTAAGGTGTGATTAACAACTTCATAGGATAGCCTAAATCAAACATATCCTGACACCAACGTGCCACATCCATACCGATTATAGACCAAAAATATTGGTAAAATGCAGGATTGAGCCCGTCCGGCCCTGGAGCTTTATCTTGGTGCATGCTAAAAATAGCATTCTGAACCTCATTAGCAGAAATAGGAGTAAGAAGCAACTCATTCTACTTATCAAAAACTCTATTGGAAAGACACTCCTCAAAGCCATTATAAACTAAGCCATTAAAAGAAAAAATCTGAACAAAATAATCAATCAACACATTCCGCATACTCTCCTCCTTACTTTGCCAAACCCTATTACTATCACGAATCCTTTCAATTTTGTTGGACTTCTTACAAACCGAAGCATAGGTATAAAAGAACCAAGAGTTTGAATCACCATCTTTGAGCCAAAATTGTTTGGCTCTTTGTTTCCAATAAATCTCTTACTAAAGTAAAAGCCCTTCATACTCTTTGACATATTCTTTGAAAGTATAGATCCCATGTAAATCCTATCTCTTCCTCAAAACACTAATGCGGGACTTACAGGAAAGAATTTGCTTCTTAAAAATTGAATTCCAAGAATGACCCCATTCAAAAAGCAGCTTCCCACACCAATCTAATTTCAAAATAAGGCCAGACTCTGAAGATATTGTCCAGCAATCCGAGACAATGCGATCACATTCACTCTCTTTTAACCAGGCATTTTCAAAACAAAAATGAAAAGGCCTGAGGAAGCACATTGATTTATTGAGAGTAAGAAATATTATAAGATGGTCAGAGGTGGTGTTATTAAGAACTTTAAGAATAGCATTAGGAAATAAGTTGGACCAATCCTCTGAACCAAAGTCTCTATCAAGTCTTTCCTCTACCCACCTATCAGTACCTCTACACTGCTCCCATGTGAAATTATGTCCTTCAAAGTCAATATCAGCCAACCCATAATCAGCTATGGCGCTCCGAAATCCAGACAACAACCATTGAGGATACACACCTCCACCCCTCTTCTCAGAAGCATAAAGAATATTATTGAAGTCCCTAAGAATACACCAAGGAAGAGTCAAAGCAAAAGAAAGTGATCTAAGAAGCTGCCATGAAATTTTTCAGTGAGAGACCTTCGGACAGCCGTAGAACCCAATGTACCGCCATCTACCTAAAAAATTATTGTGAATAATAAAATCAAAAAAATTTGGATAGGAATTAATCACATCCACTTGAATAGAGTCCATCCATAAAAGGGCCAGACCACCACCTTTTCCAATCCATTCCACCACAAACATTTCATTAAAACCCAATTTCTTTCTAATCCAATCCACTTTATCAACTAAGGCCAATGTCTCACTAAGAAATATCAAACTTGGCTTGTAAGATGTAACCAAGTCTGATAGAAAATGAACTGTTCGTGGGTTGGCCAGCCCATGACAGTTCCAGGCCAAGTAACTCATGGCTCTAGGTGGGCCTGATTATTAGGACCCACCTCTTGAATATCTTGTGACACTGGCTCCAAAACCATAGTAGTTGGCCCAAAAACCTTAGAGTCCATAACAACAATATTATCACATATACCCTTTTTAATAGTAACTCCTAAATGACCCATGCGTCGTCGTTTTCCATAAAAAACAACTAACCATTCATGCTCTTGTTGATTTTCAATAGGACACGTAGATGGTAATATACCAACAACTACTGAATCTTCCTTAAGAATCGGAGATTTTTGTAAACTTAAATCACGTTCCTTTTTAATCCCTCTAATCCCTCCACCATCAAGGCTCATCATTTGTTTCCATTTCCCATCTCTGCCAAGATCTTTTTAGAACTTTCCTCAACTCCCTCCATTACCTCTGTTAACCACTCCATTATTCCCATGAAATTCGCTACTTCCCATATCAGTTACCTCCGGTGAGTCAGTAGTTGAATCATCCCTTAGCCAATGATCAACAACATTTTGGTTTTGTCAGAGAAGAGCTCAGAGCCAGCTACCAAATTGCTTATTTTCAAGATGAGATAAATCATTGAAAATGTGCTCACATAATTGCTCAGAATGACCAATCATAACACAAACAAAGCAAAATGTAGGTAACCGTTTGTATTTAAAATTGATCCAACCCAACTCAAACCCTGCTAATTTGATCTTCATTCCAGTTTTTAGAGGTTTCTAGACATCAACCTGAATCTGCATCTGTAAATAACTTCTCCAAATATTGTTGAAATTATTTACATTTGAAGCTACAAACTTCCCCACATGATTGCCAATACGTTGCAAAGCTTTCACCGAGCACAAACCAACAGGGAGATGATAAATATGAATCCAAAAATAAGCATATCAAAATTTTGCATCCTCAAGCGACCCTGAACCATCATGCAGAATTAGAAGCAGCAAGTTCTAATTAAAGGTCCATGGCCCCTGAAGGAGGACTCGTTCCATATCAAGTGTATGGTAAAACTGAAACGAGAAAATATGGTTGCCCAAATCTTTGATGCAAATCCCTCAAACTGGACGCCATAAAGGAACTAGGGTATTCTGTATGGCCATGAAGTTTACTGGTTTATTGGTTAAGAACTTTCTGATTAGACACAATTTATTACTAGTCACCTTGGTGTTGCCCTCATCAACTAGAACCACTAAACTCGCTTCATCACTATCATCTTCTAAACTGAGATAACTATATTCCTGAGCCAAATCCACTTACTATAAACCACTGCTGCTACTAGCCATTTGCATTAGAACAAGACTACCAAACTTGCTGAAATGTAAGACGACAAAACTTGCAAAAGAGCAAGACCTCTCTCAAAAAAATTTGCAATTATAGCACCAACTTATAATGGTTCAAAAATATCAACTTTCAAATCCTTTAGTTTTGAAAACAAAATTTGAAGTTCATGTACTTGATCCAGAATTGAAAAATTATCAATAATAACAAAATTAAAGAATTTAGAGATAAGAAATTTATCAGCACCTTATTTTTCTATGTTGTACTTTACCTCTAGTGCATTCCAAATCTTTTGTGGAGAGTTCATAAAAGAAAATAAATCATAAAGATAATCTGTTAAAGAGTTGAGAATGTGGCCTCTAAATAGAAATTTACCATCTTCACGCTTCTTCCTTCCTTGTTTTATTTCTTCATCATCATTAGTTTATGGTGAAGGAAGTGGAGACAAATTCTTATCCAACATATAGGAAATTTTCAAAGCGGCAAGAATGAATACCATCTTGTCTCTCCAACAGGTAAATTTTATCCTATCAAATCTATCTAACTTCATAAACTCTTGATTCACAATCTTAAAACTAGAATCAGACTTTGTATCCATTGTGATTGAATGAAAATAAACACTTAAAAATTGTTATAGTAGTGGGTATTGTTGGGTTTCCATGATCCAAACACAACAGAAAAAAAAAATTTTAATCATGAAAACCCCAAACCAGGATCCATGTAATTCGAATTAGATTGATTGAGAAAGTTTCCAAAATTTCACCAAGAAGATTCAAGGCTAGAATGTTAGAAGGAAGAGAGGGGGTTCACTCCGGTGACACCCTACCTCGAGCTTTGAGTGTAGGTCTCATCAGATTTAGACGCCACCAATTAAGCCATGCCTCTCTACCGGTATCCACACGAACAAGGTTGCCAAAGCAAGTTGGTGTGCTAGCACCTTAGAGTCTCACTTTTATTTTTCTCTCTATGTGTGCTTTTCTTTCCACGGAAGAAGGAGGAGAATAAGGCTTCACCTAAACCCTAGAAATTTAAAAAATATATATAGTCATCCTTTCTAGGGTTTCATATATCTCCACTTAGCAAAACAGTTTTGGTAAGTTTAAACTCCTTTTTCGATTTTAATTCTAATTCCAAAATTAGAATTATCTCTTAATTTATTTAGATAACTCTTACCTTAAATAAATTAGGAAATAAATAAATAAATATTAATATAAATATATATATTTATTTAATCTTCCATAGAAATAATTATTGGGCTTATAAACCTAAGTCTAATCTACTTTGGGCTTGTTCTAAGTGTGCAACCCTGTAGGTTCACACAACATTGGCAGTGGGCCCAAACTTCCCATTTCAGCCCATAAATCATAATAGGTCTCCAGCAAGACATTATGACTATCCAAGTTATGTGAAGGTCAATAATCTGACATAACCTAAAACACAGAGTGTACTATAGTCCTTTGGTCACATGATATCTTGATTGAACATAAGGCATGGATTATGTCATCCTTATAATGTTCAATCATATTGTTTCTCGATCCCAAGTAGACTGATATTGATAACTCTTTATCATTCTAGCATGGCCATGCATTTCTCTTCAGTCTAACTTATCGAGGGGCCCAGCAGATGTCTTCTCAAAATAACTGAGGGACAAATTCCATCTTAACCACTCACATCCCTCACACAACTCATTCTATATCCAATCACAACCTATTTTACCATCCAGTTAAAGTATGGTGTAGGGATGTGTCAAAATACAAAACTTATCATGCAGGAAACCATAGTGATCTCAAGTCAGAGGACTCAAATAGTACTACTGTGATGAAAATTACCTATAATAATAATCCATGTTGTATTCTCATAGCGGGTCGATCCAGTACATCATTTCTCCAAATACGTACTTATGAGTTTGACTTAATATCTTATATACATGATCAGTAAAACATAATCATTAATCAACCTCATACCAATCTTTATTCATTATTGTTCCCACAACAATAATAGACTAGGGATATTTAGATTAAAATTCAAGTATCACCTAAGAGTTTTACTATCAAGTCACGTACTTGATGATCTTAGTAGAATTAACTAATCAAGGATAATACTAGAATTAGCCAATAATAATAAAAATGTCTCTTTATTAATAAAATAGAAATATGACAAAGTCAAAATATGGCCATTATATAAATGGCCTAGGGCATATCACTAACAGGTATGTATATGGCTTTGAGGCATGATAAAATCACTTTCTATTAAGTGTTTATTGCCCCCACTATATGTTTGCTTCGGGTTGTTAATGGCAAAACACTTTCAGGATATAACAAAGCCTGAAAAACTTAGATAGCAATACTCTTAATTTTTTTCCCAAAGAACCTTTCAAGAATGTAAAATAAATGCAAAAGAAAGAAGAACAAAGAAGTTAAAAAATATATATTTTAATGTGCATGAGATGTGTATTTGTTGGGCTTTCAGTATCTTTTAATTCAAGATATAATCATCCAATGAAAAGCCATAACCATTCATTGAATGGTTGCAACTCTAAATAAACTTTTTATATCTTTTTCCATAACACACTCGAATACACGACCATGTATCAGGCCATTTCTATTAACGTACCCTGAATACACCATAATCACCTATGTTCCTACCCATGTATATTTCTGGAAGATTGAAACCCATCGAACATGGCTTAGAACACACCCGTGTTTTAGACTGTGTAACTTTATAGATGAAATATTTATTGGATACACAGTATGGAACATGCTTATGTTTCAGACCATGTAACTTTCTAGATAAAATACTTGTTTGATACATAGTTTGGAACATGCCTGTCTTTCCAACCATGTTAGCCACTGCCTATATCAAATACATCCAACATGGCCATGTACTTGTCTGTGTTATTCTTCAACATACCTTTCCACTTTTTTTCCATAAAAAATAAAGTGACATAGATATTTCTCTTGTATTTATGTACTTTATAATTCAAACTACATTAAATTATTTCAATAATAAGCATCCCCAAACTCTAACATAACTCAAGTATGGTTTTCTATTTTTCCATAACTCATATGGTGAAACTTTATAATTTTTTAGGGTATTCTATTATGCAAATGACAAGCGGTGAGTAAAGCTTCTCCCTATAGGTTTGTTGGTAACTTTGCATTCATTAACATGGCATTAACCATATCCACCAACGTCCTATTTTTTCTTTCTGCAATCCCATTTTGTTCTGGGGTATATGGAGCATTTATTTGATATATAATTCCATTTTCTTCACAAAAAAAAAAGAAAATTCAATGAGAAAGTACTCACCACCTCTATCACTTTTAAGGACCTTTATTTTCATATCCTTTTGATTCTCAACTTCAGATTTATAAATCTTGAGCATATCAAAAGCTTGATCCTTAGTTTTCATCAAGTACACATATGTTAATTTTGAAAAATCATTAATGAATGTTATGAAATATCTATTACTACCTCTAGTTAACATACCATTTAATTCATATACATCAAAATGTACCATATCTAATAAACTATATATTCTTTCAATTTTAGGAAATGGTTTCCTAGTCATTTTTTCTTGAATGCAAACTTCACATGTAGGCTTATTATCATGAACATAAGAAATCAAACCATGTTTTGCCATAAGTTTTAATGATCTAAAACTTATATGAGCCAAACGATCATACCATAATGATAAAGATAACTCAACGGTATTAATAGAAACATGTGTATTATTATTATTATTATTATTATTATTATTATTATTATTATTATTATTATTATTATTATTATTATTATTATTGTAACTAACATCAACAACACTTAACTTAAACATGCCATCACATGAATAAATCTTCCCAACAAACATCCCATTCTTGATTAAAATTAAATTATCAGACTCTAACATAGCCTTAACCCCTTTCTTACAAAGTAAACTTGCAACAACAAAATTCTTTCTAATTTCTAGAACATGCAACACATTAACAAGTTGGATTTTCTTTCCAAAAGTAAACACTAATTCAATGCTTCCTTATCCAAGAACCTTTGCAGTATTGTGGTTTCCTATTAACACTTCATGTCCATCCTCTGCCTCTTTATAGTTTTTGAATAAAGATTTATTGTGGCAAATATGGATGGTAGCACTAGAATCAAACCACCAATCATTTGACTTATTCATTGTTGTCATAAACACTTCTGTGATCATTCCAATATGCAATTCAGAAATCATAGCAACAATCTCTGCAATATCTTGCTTAACAACATTAGCACTATTAGTTATAGTTACAGAATTGTTTATTTTCTGTTTCTTCTTGAATCTAGAATCACATTTGAAGTGCCCTTTCTTTCCACAATTATAACAAGTCTTTCCCTTCTTGGAAATCTTAGAAGAACCAACCTCAAGAATTTTCCTTTTATTCTTTTGGTTCTTATTCTTTTCATCAATATAATTCACTTTATGACCATACTCAAAAAAAATTTTCTTTTCACGTACACGTGATTCTTCTTCAATGCTCAAATATTTCATGAGTTGATCTAAAGTGAAATTTTTAGTAGTATACAACAACTTCTTCCTATATTCATTCCAACTAGGAGGAAGTTTTGCAATTATAGCACCAACTTATAATGGTTCAAAAATATCAACCTTCAAATCCTCTAGTTTTAAAACCAGAATTTGAAGTTCATGTACTTAATCCAGAATTGAACAATTATCAATTACAATAAAATCAAAGAATTTAGAGATAAGAAATTTATCAGCACCTTGTTTTTCTGTGTTGTACTTTGCCTCTAATTCATTCCAAATCTCTTGTGGAGAGTTCATGCAAGAAAATAAATCATAAAGACAATCAGTTAAGGAGTTGAGAATGTAGCCTCTACATAGAAATTCATCATCTTCACACTTCTTCCTTGCTTGTTTTGTTTCTTCATCATCATTAGTTTATGGTGAAGGAAGTGGAGACAAATCCTTATCTAACGCATAGGAAATTTTTAGAGCGGTAAAAATGAATAGCATCTTGTCTCTCTAGCGGGTAAAGTTTGTCCCATCAAATCTATCTAACTTCATAAACTCTTGATTCACAATCTTGAAACTAGAATCAGACTTTGTATCCATTGTGATTGAATGAAAATAAACACTTAAAAATTATTATGGTTGTGGGTATGTATATGGCTTTGAGGCATGATAAAATCATTTTCTTTTAAGTGTTTATTGCCCCCACTACATGTTTGCTCTGGGTTATTGATGACAAAACACTTCCAGGATACAATAAAGCCTGAAAAACTTAAATAGCAATACTCTTAAGTTTTTCCCAACGAACCTTTTCAGAATGTAAAATAAATGCAAGAGAAAGAAGAACAAAGAAGTTAGTTATAATTTTAATGTGCAGGAGATGTGTATTTATATAGCTTTCTATATCTTTTAATTCAAGATATAATCATCCAATGAAAAGTCATAACCATTCATTGAATGGTTGCAACTCTAAATAAACTTTTCATATTTTGTTCTAGAACACACTTGAATACACGGCCATGTATCGGGCCGTTTCTATTAACGTACCCTGTAACACACCCATATTCGCCCATGTTCCTGCCCATGTATGTTTCTAGAAGATTGAAACCCATCGAACATGGCTTAGAACATGCCCGTGTTTTAGACTGTGTAACTTTCCAGATGAAATGCTTATTTGATACACGGTATGGAACATGCTTGTGTTTCAGACCAGGTAACTTTCTGGATAAAATACTTATTTGATACATGGTTTGGAACATGCCTGTGTTTCCAACTATGTCAGCCATTACCTATATCAAATACACCCAACATGACCATGTACTTGCCTATGTTATTCTCCAACATAACTTTCCGCTTCTTTTCCTTGAAAAAAAAAGTGACATACATATTTCTCTTGTATTTATATACTTTATACTTCAAACTACATTAAATTATTTCAACATTAATTAGCTTTCTCATGTGATTATAATTAACATTCACGTCAAGACTTTGGAAAATTTATGAACAATTATCATTTTCTCATTTGACTATATATGAATCATGGGTTGCTCTATTTATAGGTAGTGTTTTAATTTTTCCATGAACAATAGAGGAAACTAGTATCACTAAAAATAAGCAAGAAAATAAGTATAATATTCACATATATATGTACTATAAATTTAATTATTAAGTATAATACACTCAAAATAAATAAGATTTTTTTTTTCAAATCTAATGATTGGGTGAAATTCACCCAAAGTAAAAAAAAAAAATTCTTTCTAATCTAACTATTGAGTGTAATGTCTATGAAATAGATAAAAATTTTCCTGCATATTATTGGCAACCTATTACTCATTTCTTTTTATTTATAATTTCCTTAACTATGAAGCAAGCACAAAGTAGAGTATACTGCAACTGCAGGTATTGGATAATATCAAAAATGTCAAAAACAAGATACATCGCAGTAGGTAAATAAGGTGGAAGATTGGAAGGATTTTAGTCTAAGACAGAGATGTAATATTCCTGGTAGATTTTTAATTAGCATATATATTACATATTCGGTCCCAGTGTAATTAGATTAATAAAAATTGAATGAATTCTAAATACCAATAATTTAGGGGGGAAAAAACTTATAAGGGGTAAGCAATTGCTAGTGCCACAACTCCCTGCAGCTAGCCCTAAGTAGTTACGTAAGGGTTCATAGAGAGAGTAGTTGTAGCAGAAGACATGCAGGAGTCATGAAGGGTTCTTTTCCAAGTGATTTCTTGGTATTTCATAAGGATCAAACCCAAGTGAACACCAACTATTCTAGTCTTGAAATTTTTCCTTTTAGGGTTTATACGCGCAGGAAAAAGATTAAAGGGGTGGATTCAATTAGAATTTTTACAGATATTTATAGATTTTTTTTAAGTGGATGATGTTAATAGAGTTCATAGACATTTTAATAACTTTAATAGTGTTTAATGACTTTTATAGATTTTATTTTTGAAGACTTTTATGGAATTTATGAATTTATTAATGACTTTTATAAATTTTATTTTGAAAGATTTTTTATAACTTTTATTAACATTGGACAACTTTTATTGATTTTAATATACAAATTTTTACCTAATAAATTAATTTTTGTCATATAATAAAAATAAATTTTAAAATAATTATTAAAAGTGGATGTCTTTAATTAATTTTTTTAAAAATAATTAAGATATTTATTTTATTAATTTCAAATAAAAAAGCTTATCAAAGATTTGTTTCAAGATGACGATCTTAACTGTGAAAATCTAGAAAATAATAGCGAACACCTCGAAACGGAGCTAAAATCTGAAGTCGATTTGGAAATTCACAATCCACCAAAAAATATTTACCTAACATATATATAATAAAAAAACATGATAAACAAAAATTAAAAAAATATATAAAAAAGTGAAAATAAATTGAAATAGCAATAAGTCATTCAAAGTTTTGAGGAAGAGTGAAAGATAATTTTTCTGATTTCCTATTTATATCAACCTACAAAAAGTCATTTAAAGCCCGTTGAAATCTTGACAGTAAGG
>CATIWM010577548.1:0-42862 GCA_949671775.1 Mallotus repandus
GTTGATAATATGAGCAACAAATTTATTTAGTACATATGCTATAAAATTGTTCATAGTCGATATATCAATATTTGGATAATATTAATTAGACTATCACCTCTATCTATTTTCCTTGATTAGTATGTGATACTAATAGTGGGAGGTAGTGAGTCTCATGCTACTTGATATGAGATATCGGAATAGACATGTGGATACTCATGTGATGGGTGGATAAAATAATGACGTTAGATTTGTGATCGCAAGGATATTCACTTATAGTCAACGATCACAATCTAGGTCATAATGGTGCATATAATCCTTTGACCTAAGGTGACACGGTCATCCACATTTGAGTGGTTAGAGTTTGTTACTGCTTACATACTTGTGTTATTCACACATGGGTATATGGCGTGTGGTGGCTCTAATCAATTTAATGTAGAGATGAGTGTTCAGCGAAGATGGGATTCATTGCCTAGAGTGAACTAGGTTAAGATCCTATGCTATCTAAATTTATTCTTGATGAATAGAGTTCCTGGCCAAGACAAACATGACACAGTCTGAAAGAATTTCAGTGCTAGAAAGTTATTCTTGTATTTGTTATGTTTTATCAAGAATAACTTGAGATAAGGTCATAAGATAAAGCTATTAGAGTTTGATTAAACCTTGACTCTAGGCTATATCGTGATCTTCAAATGGAGGGATTCTAATGCACGGTAATTATGACCATAAGGGTTCGTATGAATCATCATATGCATTCATTTCTAATTGGGTAATTGTGATATCGATGCTAGGGGTCACTCATAACTTATAAGAACTAAATATGTATAATTGGGATTTTCACATTTATAATGGAAAGAGTTTCAAATATTATCAAGAGTTGATATTATATTCTCATTGCTAATTAGACATGAACCAAGTAAGTCACACGTATAAGAGGTTTTTCCAAATCATCTTATATTAATATAATTATTGATTAAAAAGTTTAATCAATTAATTAATCTTAATGGATTTGGATTTATACTTTGAGCAATGATTCTAGCATATCATGAAATTTAATTCCACCAAGAGTTTAATTATTAAATACTTGATTAATATGAGATATTAATTAAAGTGTTAAATAAAGAATATATATTGTTTCCTTATGGACTTGGATTAATGGCCCAAGGTGTGTGGGCCTAGGCCCAAAAGAGTTTTGGCCCAAAGATTACTTCAAGGCCCATTAACATATTCTAGGCCCGTTAGTTTGTAGAATGGGCTTGGGCCAAAAGTTGGCCCAACTCCAAAGGCCAATCAACCTTAAGGCCCATTAGTTTGATGGAATGGTCTTTGAGCCAAGAGTTGGCACAAACAAAAGGCCCAAGTCTATTAACTAGGCCCATTAGATTTATGGATTGGGCTTGGCCCAAATGTTGGCCCAATAACCAAGCCCAAGTCCATTTATCAATTTAAGTCATTTGGCATATTAGAGATTAAATATCTCATGTGTGTATATTGTTGACTTATGGGGCATTAAGGGTTAGTGGGATGTGTAGAGAAATATATGTGGTTCAAACACATGAGATGTGTTTAAAGTATATCTATATTTATTTTCTACACATATTAGATATTTGTATATACATTACACTCTTAACTAAGTTATTAGATGGCATGCAAGTTGTCTTCCTAATGATGATGGTGTAAGAGATATTTGTATATATATATCTAATTAACAATAATTCTCTACATAAAAATATAACCTTAAGAAGGGTTCCTAAGGGAAATGATAAGGCATTCCATTAAGAGTTAGTGGAAAGTGTAAAGTCAAAAGATATACCAAAAGGAAACCAAATATATACCAAAAATATACTATTTATACTTGCTACTATAATCAAGCTAGTTCAAGCTTCTTGGGTCATAAGACAAGTGCTTGGAACAATACTTGATTGTAGGCAAGGAGGTGATTGGAGAGCTTTAGTGTTTCAAGCTAGAGGCCATACACTTGGGTGGCTTAGCATTGATTCAAGTGAGCAATCCATTATAGTAGATTACTTGTGGTCTACATTAAACACTTAGGAGATTGTAAGTATTCCGCCAATATGATTTCCTAAGTTTTATGTTTATACATATTGATGTATGTTAGCTATGTGTTTAAATGCAAAATGGATCATGGGAGTGGAAATTCTTCATGTATGAGAAAGTAAATTTTTTAAAATTTACTCTACTTAGGTTAGTGCTCACCATACTATTCTTAATGCCTAAGTAGCATAACCAATTTCCTTTCAATGACATGATATAAACCATATATGATTATATATTGCGGTATGTGCCACACAATAAATAGGTGTAGTCCACGTAAAAATGGGAGTGACATGTCATGTGCCATATTTAAATATATATGACGTGACATGTGCTTCATAAGGTATGGAAGTGACACTGCAAAAGTCATATTAGACATGAAAGTGATGTGTTATGTGCCATATGTGACATCATAATGGCTTGGTATTTCCATGTAAGGTATAGGAGCAACATGTTTTTTTCTCAACATAATAAATTATGTAACGTGGCACATGCCACGTAAGATATGGAGTGACGTGTCATGAAACACGTAGACATTGGAGTTGCATATGACACATAAGGCATAGGAGTGACGTGGAGAATGCCATGTAGACATATGAGTAATATGGCATATGCCACATAATAAATATATGACGTGTTATGCACCACATGTGATGATAGATATGGGGTGATGTGGCTGGACCACGTATGATAGTGACGTGTCATTCGCAATGTTATATTGTACATGTTTGTGATGTGGTTAGTACCATACAAAACATTTGTGACATGGCTTATGCCACATAGGACAAAGGTTATGACGTGTTATATGCCACGTAAGATAATACAGTGACATGTCTCAAGCCATGTATGGTATGGGAAGATGTGTCATATACCACGTATGGTAAAAAGAGACGTGTTGTATCAACAATCATCATAGCTCTAGTCGTCGCCCAAGGAGGCAACATTTGTTCCGAATCTTCCATAAAGGGCAAAAGTGCATTTTCACCCTTAATGTTTACCCCGAAGAGCGGATATGATCTTAATATTTTTTTTAAGACCATTTAAGCACAAAATTATGTTTTTTCTATATTTTTGGTCCCTCACTTAACGTTTCCAACAAACGGAGTTAATACCGTTATCCATATCAATCATCTATTAAGATAAAAATAACAATTGAAACCTAAAAGTTTTTTTCCAATCATTCATACCCTCTCTCTCCCTTAGCCACACACCCAACCATAACTCCAAATTTATTTGTTCAACTTTTATTTATAGCTTGAGTCAATTTTCCCACCAGTACCATAAAAAACAACATCATTTATTCACCAAAGAAATCAATCCTCTCTCCCTTAATTGGATTTTAACATAAGGCTGGAGCTAAAAAAAAAAAACCATGCTGCCATTGATGCTGCTAATGCTGCTTCATGTTTTGATTTAAAAGGTCTCGGAGAAGCCACGAAAGAAATAAGCAATTCTCTAATTTAACAGATGTTGCCGCACCCACCACCGACATGCCAATCAACTCATATAAAAATACCTACTATGATAATTCTTAACAACAACAAAAAACCCACTGAATTAGCATATTATCTAGTTGGGTGGCGGGTTCATCCAGAAGATGTGGCAATTGTTTTTTTGGATAGCAATTGTTGCCCAGGTTTCGTTCATGCTTTTGGCTTTTTTCCTATTTTTTTCACTAAATCCTAACCTTAAACCATTTTAGTTAAATGGATTCATCCATTTATTATGAACCGATTAATGAACCTCCAACAATCCAGCAGCCAGAAGTGTCAAGAAGCGGAAATCAAAATTTACCTACTCAAACATTAAAAAATTAGGGAAAACTATATGGTCTATCTTCAACTTTGGACCAATTATCAATCTAATCATATTTTCAAAGTTACTTCAATTTGCTCCTCCAAGTTTTCGATTTGTGCCAATTCTAGCCAAACGACAATGGGCATGAGGCAGAGCTGAGATGACATTCCTATGTGGCATAAGACCATTTGACATGGCAAAAAAGCATCTTACGTGGTCATCTCACTTGATCAATTCTATCCTCAACTTTTCGAGTTGTGTCAAATCTATCCTGACGACAAATAAATTTTGAGATTTTTTTTAAATTATGTTATAATTGTTTAATTATGCATATAAAGACTATGTAGTTATAATTGAAAAATTAAAATTAATTGACTCAATTTAGTTTTTAGTGCTGAATTATGATAATAAATTATTTTCTTTTAAAAATAAAATTAAATTAAAAATTAATTTTAATTTTAATATTGTAAATATTTTTTAAGGATTAAATATAAAAATAAATAAAAAAAATAAAGGAATCTTTAGTAATTAAAAGAAAAAAAGAGAAGCCTCCCCCATTATACAATCCATCAATATTTAGGTCATATAACTTCTCTATTAAAAAAAATTAAAGTTTGCTTTAAACATCAAAAATTATATCAAGAAACATATGTTTTGCCTAGATAAAATAAGAGCTATCAGTAGATTTATTTCATTTTAAGGTAAAAATTAAATTACTTTTCAACTTGTGGTTATTTTAACACAAATACTCAATTTGTGGTGATTTAATAAAAAAAATCGACTTTCAAATTGTGAAATAAAAAATGACAAACTTTTTTTTCTCATTTCTCCCAAAAACAAAGGAAAAAACAAAAAATATTGTCACATAGGCATCTTGCCATTTTGCCATTGTAAATAGCGAGAGCCCACTCTCTCTCTCTCTCTTTTTAATTACTAAAGATTTCTTTATTTTTTATTTATTTTTATATATAATCATTAAAAAATATTTACAATATTAAAATTCAAATTAATTTTTAATTTTGTTTTATTTTTAAAAGAAAATAATTTATCATCATAATTCAACACTAAAACCTAAATTGAGTCAATTAATTTTAATTTTTCAATTATAACTAAATAGTCTTTATATACATAATTAAACAATTATGAACTTAATTTTAAAAAATCTCAAAATTTATTTGTCGTCTGGGTAGATTTGACACAACTTGAAAAGTTGAGGATAGAATTGATCAAGTTAGATGGCCACATAAGACACTTTTTTGCCATATCAGACGCTCTTATGCCACATAGGAATGCCACCTCAGCTCTGCCTCATGCCCATTGTCGTTTGGATAGAATTGGCACAAATCAAAAAGTTTCAAATTAAAATAACTTTGAAAATAGGATTAGATTGATAATTGGTCCAAAATTAATGATAGACCAGATAGTTTTCCCTAAAAAATTATCACCATAAAAGCTTGATTATCAACAATTTATCAGGGTGTAAAATGAATGCGCAATTAGTAGAGATGAAGATAAATTCTTAATTGCAAAAAAAAAATATCTACCAAATTCTTTAGTTCAAAATTAACAAAACCTATCTATCAAATTAGCTTTGGCAACTATTATTTAAAGAAGTTGAAAAGATTTATAAGCAGATTATCATGAAGAAAGAATTTATCAATACCCTTTCAATGTTACCAACAAAGCCTCCTCTGTACAAATTACTTTGCCAGTCGCGATCTCTCTCAGAGGTAGCAACGGTGGTCAGCAAAAGCTAGAAGGCTATGACAGTCACCCAGCAACAACGGCCACCGGGAAGCTGCTACCAGAAAGGTTTTTGTGCGTCGGTTTTAAGATTTTAGACTTTGTTATAGTGAATATCTTGTAACTAATATCAGTGCATAGATGATGTACTTTAATTTGCTTATTCCTAGTATGTTCCTTTTGACAAATATATATATATACTCAAGCCAAGAGGTTGTGGATTGTACTGAATGTGAATCTTGTGGATATGCTATTTCTGGTGACTTAAATTTGTTGAACAAATTGGTTATGAGGACAGATGCACTGTATATCATTGTGGTAGAGAAGGAAATTCTTTGCCATAGTTCTTTTATGAGGCTTTCCAATTTCTAAATTATAATCAATGTTCCTAAAAAAAAATTTTCAAAAAATTGCCAGTTAGGTTCATTCTTAATGCCCAGTCCTTACTTTCCAGTCGTGGCATTATCCTAAAAATTGTTGCAACAAGTGGTTATATGTGTGGCCAAGGGAGGAAGAGGGTAAGGGTGAAAGGAAAAGAAATTTTTAGGGTGTGAATTGATATTTTTTTATTAAAAAAATTACAATTTGATACCCAAGAAAACAGAGACTTTAACATATGTTAAGTGAGGGGTCAAAAATATAGAAAAAAATATAATTTTGTGCTTGCATGGTTCAAAAAAAAACATAAAGGGCATATCCGCTTCTCAGAATAAACATTAAGGGCGGAATTGCACCTTTGCCCAATAAATATAGACAGACGACAATGAGACTCATATAATTTGGAGTAATTATTCAGTGCAAATGTTTGTTTAGATACAAATGATGTTAAAAACCATTAGACTCGATTATGTTCAAAACCCATAAGCGCACAGATCGTGAATTGTAGTACAAAAGATATCGTTCCCACGAGGATTGAATATTGAATACCAATTTTTCTACTAATGTTCCTAGCTAGCAAATCAAATAAAATAATTTATAAAGTCAAAACATAAATCTAAACAATTTAAATTAAAAGAAAATCAAATGATAAAAACATAGAGCTCAGGTTTAGTTTCACTATTCCAATCAGATTATAAACACTTAATTATTAAACACTTTGATTTCAGTTAAGGATAATTGTTCTAAAATACCTAAAGACTCTCTCGAGTTCAATTAAACATGTTAAGATCAAAGTTTAACATACTCTCGTGATTAAGAAGTTAATCAAAACTCATTAAGTTTCTTAACAATTATTATTTTACCACCGTAGACCCTATCTACTGTCATGGTCCCCCGAAGAGCTCGCCTACTCTTATGGTTGAGTGGGCTAAGTCCTATGAGTCTTAAGCTAATAAATTCTCCTAACTCTCGTTGGTTAATGCAATCAAACAGGATTGGAATGATAACAAGACGTTAAGCTCAACGCTTAAAATTAACTGAAAATTAAATTAATAAAAGACTTGTATTCAATCACATCATAGAATAGTTACTCCTACCCTAAACCCTAAAAAGAGTTTAGCCAAACATGGCTTTGAAAAGAATTACAAGCATAAAATATATAATGAGAGAATGAAGAAGAAGAAGAATAGATAAAACTCGTTTAAGCGCCGCTTCAATCTTCAAACCCTTGTACCCTTGTTGAGCTCTTGTTTGTGGCTTTTTAAGATTGTAGAATGAATCCCCTAGCATCCCCTTTCATAGAAAAACTTGGTAGAAAACCTAATTCCTTTTGAATTCTCAAATCATTCTAGCAAAAGGAAATTTTTCTATGCTGACACCACTTCAGCACTACTTTAACATGGGCACGCAGCTCTTTAAGTCAGGATTCTAGATGGCAACACCAGTTGCACATGGCCGGTGTTGAAGTGGTGTCGCTACGTCTTCATCAATCTTCAAATGGGTAGAAGCACACATGGGATAGGCACTGGCGGTGTGGAAATGGTGTCAGGGTATTAATCAACAAACACCACTTCAACATGGCTACGTCAAGATGGTGTCATCCAATCCTTTGACATTTTAGACTCTTTTAATGAATTTTCCTACAAAAGAGGGGAAAACTAATTAGGCATTTAAGTGAAATTCCTTATTTGACTAGAATTAAATTAAAAATAATATAATCCTAAATAAAATATGAAGCTATAATATTTCTCAATCAAACTCAAATTCTACCCAAATTAAACCAATTTATTATTTAATATTCATTAAAATTCAACTCAAAATACATGTAGAAATTGCACACATCAGATTCATATTCATTTAATAATAGCCATTGATATCAAAAATCTGTTACCCGTTAAAACAATTGTTGAATTTAAATTTATTAACCCAAAACTGGTAGTTCCAGTAATTTTTGGACGATGAGACACCAACTTTCAATTCTGGTAGAGTTAACATTATAAGAACCTGTGTGTTGAACACCATCACTATCAATACTCCATTCCAATTCCCATATTCGAATGCAGTTGTGTCTCTAGTTCAAAACCTTCATACAATATTTCAGTTCTCTTTGTTAATTTACTTTTGGTTCAGGATGCATTCAATCTGATGGCCTCCATACTCGCCCTTCATTGGGTATATGTTTTAACTTTTGGTTCAGGAAGTACTAGAGCATGAGGAAATTTTGAGGCTTTGGGATTGCTTAGATTAGTGTTTGATTTTGAATTTTGGTATTGGGATGGCTGCAAGTGTTCAAAGCTCTTTGCCTGTTGTTGGAGTTCTAAGAATGATGGATCAATTCCTGGGAGCCAAAATGAGGGTGAGTGGAATTTGTAGTTTTTTGTTTTGTTTGTTTGAGGGCATGATTTTAATCTTGAATTGGTCGTTCTCGGTAGAATATGAGGAGAAGGACAAAGTTGATGATTTGCCTGCATTCCGTGAATTCTCCTTTGAAATGGGCGAGGGGAAGATAGAGGAGTGATGCCTTGAGAATAAGCAATTGACAGCAGCTTTGATCTCGTCTCTAACTGAAGGCAGTGGAAGTGCTATTCTAAAGTCCTCTGGAGTATCCAGTCCAACTACAGCTTCACCAACTCATAGGTTACTATCCTTTTGATTTCTATTTAAATTCTAGTCAGCAAGCTGTAATTGACAAACCTTAATTTTTATATTAATTTTTATATTCTTTCACCTAGCATAATCGGTATTAAGATTAATTGTATTTTGATGCTATATGTTTGAATTCTACTAAATACGAATTGCATGCAAACTCCTAAACAATCTTTCTCAGATGATTAACTGAGACATTGAGATTGCAGGAGGACTACTAGGTTAATAAGGCGAGCAAAAAGTGGCTGGACTCCAGAGGAGGTTTGTGGTTTCTTGAACTTACTCTCACATATGCACTGTAGCTAAAAAGAGAGATCTTAAGAAGGTTAAATGATGTGTGTCATGAGATAGTAGATACACTGACGTTTATTGATGAAGATTTTTTTTTAAAATATATTTCTCTATAACATACTAGATTTATGTGAAATTTAATTGGTATGCAAATGTTAACAAACAAACCAATATGAATGGCATTTCTACAAGGCATGTAGAAACTTTGCAGTTGTCTGGTTTGAGTAAATGCAAGCTTTTCTTTCATTTTTTCTGCATTTTTGTGAAGGGAATGATGCGCAGGTTTTAATGCTTTTTTTATTGGTTATGGTTTCAGGAGAAAATACTCAAAGCGGGTCATATCTTTGAACAGACCCTTTAAGGTTGCAAATTTGTTACTCCACTGGTGGCAAACGATGTATGCTAGCACCAGTTATCTCTATTTTCAGGACACGGTTAAAGCCTTGTGCTGATGCAATGTCACTATAGCTAACAGTAAGCAAACGGGCATATATTCTGGTTGAGGGCTTCATTGATGTTTTTGCAGTGTAATTAGTCTGCTGATAAGGTATAATTGTAGTATGTTTATGCATTGCTTATAATGGACCGGACCATTCAGATAAAAATAATGAATTTTACAAAGAAATTTACACCAGTGATGCACTTTCATTCACTACATGGTAATGCCATAATCATGATCGAAGTAATAACTAATCCCCATTGTTTTGCCAGAACATTTTGTAATCATTGACACTAAAAAGATTCTTTTGTCTTATTTCCTCTTTACTAGGAATTTGAACAAGAGACACCTATGAATTTGATTATTAGAAAAAATAGGTTAGAACATAGCAGAAAATTCATCAGCACTCCCCTTGAAATCTCGCATCACTTTGCCAGTTCTTACATCGAAATTATTCATTACAATCTCTGAGCAAAAAGAACATGTTAGTTATGCCACCAGAATAAACTTTAACTTTCAAACAAATGCGCAATTGGAGAATGTAAACATTACATTTGCATCATGTGGATTGCTCGGTTCATGGTTGCTGTAGGTAAGCAAATATTTCTCAAAAGGTGAAAAATAAATCAGTTTGACCTGTAGCAAATGTTATTAAAGGTTAATATTATGAATTCCAACAAAAATAAGACAAATTGTGAAGGGAAAAAAAAGGCAGAACCTGGGGATGAGTATAACGCATAAGCCTATTAAAGGCATTTGCACCACCCCAGACAGCAGCACCTGCCTGTGAACTGTTGCCAAGTAAGTCCCAAGATCGGACCACTGCACAAAACTCTCAGTCCAATACTGCAGAAGATACATGGATGATCAGAAAACAAAGCACACGTAAGAAAAAAGAGAAAAAAAAAGTATAAGCTAATATGACAAAGTTCATAATACATATAACTAGTTAAATTAACACTTTTGAAAAACAATACAGGATCAAAATTTGAAAGTTGACCAATTCTGATGACATAAAATATCGTATGCTAACCCTTAGTATCTCTCTCTCCATCCACAAAGCTTTCACAGCACATACGTCCTCATATCCAAATGCCCAACATACAGAAAGATTCAATAGCAGAGCAACTAATTAATGCTTGTTCACAACTTAATGCATATAATCCAAAAAGTTTCGAACTTTAACACAAATTCATTATTTTCCATGATAAGTCTTACAAAACGCAACCAAAAAGACAATTTTTTTATAAAAAAAAATAATGAAGAAAAGAAAGAGCAGCATGCCTCATTCAACAATTTTCTAGTGTCAAAGACTGAATCTAAAAAAGGATGTTTCCTTTGAGGAGGTCTCAAAGAGAATAAAAGGAAGGAAGGAAGGAAAGAATGAGTGTTGATATATGATTTATATGAGATAATAAGATTTTTATATAATAGATATGGTTATGGCAAGATACCCAGCATTAGATGTCATTCCCAGGGGAAACCATGAAATTGAACAAACACATTGCCGATCCCAAGATAAAGCAATGAGCAGCAAACATCCTGAGAGCAAATCTGCAGGAATCATAAATGACAGGTCTAGTAAAAGCTGCTAATCATGGACAACAAAAAGCATGCCAAAATTATCCTTTGAAGCATGTAAAAATATGCCAAGTTCCCGGTGTGAATAAATAGATGAGAATGTTATGGCAGTGAAGGGTTCATGAGAGTGCAAAAATAATAATAATAATCAGTCTAGCGCTTGTTTATTAATTAGAAAATTATCTATTATATAATATGAAGAAATTCAACACAATTTTAAGAGAACAATACCTTCCCTTTAAAACCAGCCCGATTATAGATTACTTTCACAGGTTGGAACTGTGATTTAGCCTCAAGCTGCTTTTACGCCATTTTTTAGGAGTATTCGTTTGATGGCTTCGATGATTGGCTCGAATTGGTTAGTTGATGGAACCATCATATCTGCTTCTATTGACAACAGACAACTGAAGGATAATAGCTCCTGAAGTGGATACGCTAACTCCTTTTTTCTCTCGCAGCATAAACCACCATATAAAGAAAAGGTTGCTTTGATTGTTGCTAAATAAAAGAAATTGAAGGACAAGTGGTACTGAGTGATAGTGCAAATGTTAAAGAAAAAGAATAAGATAATGGGATGGCACCGCAACATCAACTTGCGATGCGACAGCCTCTGCTCAAAAAAGAAGAAAGAGAAGTAGAAGAAGAAGAAAAAAAAAAACAAACGTTAAAAAAACAATTTTTTATAAGTAACCGGTAACTTTAACCTGTTGTACAGTCAATAACCTTAAAAGGTAAAATATTTATTTGTACTTATGCAAATATTTGCAAGAGCCTATATTTCGATCGTCTTCGTCATCCTCCTGTGTGTGGGCTAGGGTTTAATGCCAAAAAAAATCCAGCACTACATAGGGTCGAATTCTGAATAGGGTTACCTTTAGTTGCAGATATATCAGAATTGAACGTGTCTATCTGTCACCGGAGTAGCATGTCTATCATCGGAGTTGGTTAGTGTATGTAAATGTAAGACTTGCCTATTTGGAATCTCAGTCAGTTTCTAGGTATAACATGTATGACTTTTGCAATGTATATTCTTTAACTTATTTATCATGGTCACAACTTTTAATTTATTAAGTGGAAAATGAGGATAAGTGGAAGAAGTCCTTCGTCATGCCTTCCAGGCATGGTGCCAATTTGCCATTGCCCAAAGATTCAACAGTAATGATAAAAGAGGATGCAACATTATTATTTTTTGAATCCTACAAAAATTAAAATTATATACCATATGAGTAACGATAATTATGTCTCCTCAATTATATGTTCACACTTTTTATCACTTGAACTACATGTGGGGACTTATCCATACCATATACATCTATATTAATTTGAAGTAAATTAAATATGAAACAAAACAAAAAACTTTGAATTGCCACTAATTGTTGAATATTCTTTGCCCTGGTGACATAATCATTTTAGGATCAAAGAAAACTTTCCTCGTTAGAAAAGTCCTCCATTTCGACCCAAATTGCGTAATCCACTCTTCTTTGATTGCATAATTGGAGAGATACTGCTTAACCTGAATACCAGTTTTATCACAAAATTCTAAAATTGCCTTATTTTGATCATCATATATCTGCCAGTCATTAAACCCACTTGAATCCAAAAGTCCCATAGTATAAAAAATTTCTTCATCTGGTATGGCTGCGGACATTCTATCATTCCACCTGTAATTCAATAAAAATAATAATCAACATTGGTCATGTACATATATAACAACTAATTAACCTTATATTTTTTTTAAAAAAATTAGTGTTTATATGTAGTACAAATTTAACTGAGATTGAAACAAATAAAAATATTTTTGGAGCACTTACTTGCTTCTGATCATGGGGTAAAAAAGAACAGGTCCAGTAGAGATATTACGTTGAAGAACAATATTCCTGAAAACTCCTGAATTGAAGTCAAAAATTTTGGATTTGGGTATGAAGAGATTTAGCCATGGATGTGCTTGAGAATGTTCATCTGAAATTTGGACTCTTTTTAAGAACTCAACGTAAGAAACGTTTGTTTGGTACATATATTCAGGTTGTGAGCCGAGTACTTGGAGAAACTCTATCATTTGCTTATGTTCATCGTTGAAGGTGATTTCATCAAAGCTGTTGGCAATTTCAAGACTATAGATGATGCCATGTTGTTTCACTAAGGATGTTATTTTTGGGATGTCGGATTTTGGAAAAAAAAATGTTCTCCAAGTATTAGGAGTTCCATTGTCCAATATAAGTCCACCTTCCATGTAACTGAATCGGTTTGCTTCTTTCTTTTCATTGGCTGCAATAAAACTTTCTTGAGCTCTTGTGAATGCCGAGAAGTCGCTGTATAGCATTTGTGCCCACATCACCTACAATTTAAAATATTAACAAACCCTTCAATTATTTTAGATCTCTGTTCACTTCTATACACATATGAAACTATATGAAACAGATTTTAGTTGAACCATAATTTTATAATTTTAGATATGTTTTTAATATTTCTAAACTTTTTTTTTTCCTTTTGACTTTTTAACAAATGAATTTTAAGAAATCTTTGTATCTTCAAAGTAAATCACATGATTGAGACAAAAAGAGATTAATAATATAGCACTTAAAAATTTATCTTTTTTCCAACTACTCATAGTTCATACACACCTTATTAAAAACAGGGCCTAATGCAATCCTCGCTCTTGTTATGATTCCAAATTGGCCCAAACCACCCAAAATAGCATAAAAGAGCTCAAAATTCTTGTTGGCAGAACATGTCACGAACTCTCCCTTTCCTGAATCAAACAATACATAGACATTGATCTCATAGATCATATACTCTTAACCCACTTTTTTTTTTGCATAAGCTACATCAGCTACCTGCTTTAATTATTTATATAACTTAATTAGTTCTCAAATTAAGAGCTGATCGACTAGTTGCATCATTCACACAGACGTGATAAACAAAAAGCAGTTGACAATTCTACACTAAACAATAATAAATTTAGGGTTTTTTTTTTTATACTTGAAATCTATTACACTCTAAATTGAAAATACTATTACATATACGTAAGTTATTTACAATATTCAATATCTCTTAACACCTAAAAATATTAATTAAGTTTATGCAATTTTATGCATTTTTCATTTTTGTCCTTCCAAAATTTATATTTTTGTTATGCATCCCTTTTTTATATAAATATTTTATTAAAAAAATTGCTTTTTTTTTAACTTGAATTCCTAGGTCCACTTATTATGTATGTCAATTATCTAATAATAGGGCAAGCCATTCATACAAATTTAAATGTTTAACAAAACCAAATAAACATAGAAACTAATGGACGAGAATGATGGATGAATCATAATCTTACCAGTAATTACATCTAATTCATAAACATTGCTGATTTGAGGACCGAACCGAAAGGTTTGACCGCTTATTCCAGCGTTAGAAAGAGTGCCACCAACAGTTAGATCCAAAAAGTCGGTCCATGAAACAGGCGCAACACCTTCACTCACTGTTGCATTCAACACATCAACCCACAGTTGTTCACCTCCAACGTCCGCATACAAAGGGTTTTTAGAGACCCTAATCCCAACCCCTTTTTTATTTTCCCTCAAATATTTCATGTCAATCACCACGCCATTCTGAGCCATGCCCTGACCATGTGTAGAATGACCATTGCCCTTAACAGCTATGCCAAAAGGTGTAGGACAATTGAACGAGGCTTGTATAAGACTAGAGATATCTTGTATAGATGATGGGTAAAGAACAGCGGCAGGTTTGTTATGGATTATGTTACCATAATCTGTAGAAGCTGATTCAATGGCAGCAGAATCAACATGAAGCTTATCTACTAGTTCAGGTGGTATTGCACATTTCAAGGGTTGCGATTTCACTAAATAGGCTACAAATAGAAGCAGAATGAATCTTAGGATTGGAGAATTTCTAGCCATTTATTCTTGAAAAGAAAAGATAGAAGATGCAAAGAAAGAAGAGGGCTGTGGAGATAAGGAGTGCGTGTATGTATATATATAGTCGGAGAGTTGCATGACAAGGAAGATGCATATCTTGATTTCGTAAATGTATAGGTTTGTTTTGATTTTAGGTGGTATCTGCATTAAAGAAAATAGAAATTAAATGCTATACATACGTTATGCTAATTTTACTAGTCATCATCAAGAACAAATCCATTTCCACTCTATTTTAGTAATCATCATAATGAAGAGTAAAGAATGCTAAAGATTTTCTTTCTTTCGTTTTTTAAACTATTGGTATATATAATTCACTAAATTCTGATTAATCCGGTTTAACTCGGGTAAGATTATAAAAATTAAAAAAAAAATTAATAACTAATTTAACGCAATTGTATACATTAAAAGTCAAACTCAAAATCTAACTTAAAAAAAAATTCTCTGTCAGCTGATTTTAACTGTTATTAGTAAAGATTTTCTTTTAAAGCTTTAATCAAAATGGATTTGGACTTACATCATGCAATTAAACCTAGTTGTGTATAGTCAAATTTGTTTTATATGCATTTATTATATTGGAATATTTACCAACTTCAATGGTTATATATATTGCAACCTATGCATTTAATTCTAGATTATCCGTATTATAAATATATATTTATTGATATTTAATTATTCTAATGTAAAATACTTTTAAAATACAATATCAACCGTTTACTTATATATTAAAATGATGCAAGTAAATTTATATATATATATATATAGATATATCAATAAATCAAAACTCAAAAGATGAGAAGAAGGATTTATAACTTATTGAAATTTTTTTGTTTATTTATGATTTAATTTTTGCATGTATTTTGATCAAATTATTGTTAATTTAGGGCTAGAAAGAATTTTCCTAGGGTTAAAGCAGCAAAATTAACAAATAGTTTGACCAAAATACTCTTCCAAATTGAATTACTATTTAAAATTAGTTCTTTTGTTTCTAAATATTTTCATTAATCGTCATATTTTTCTTTTTTTTATTAATTTTGCTATATAAGATGTTTTATTTCTAAAGACCAATCTTTAGTGAAATCGTGCAAGAAAAGAAACTGTTAAATATGGTGAACATGTAGAAGATGCATCGAAATGATGTCATGAAAAATTGACAAAAGAATTTCTGCCCTTTTTATTATTTTTTTAAAATTATCGACTGCACTTATTAGTCTAATTTCATCCAAATAAAACATGAATCCACCTATTTTAAGATTTATTGACTAATCTACGAGGCTACAATTTTATTAAATTCAGCAATCAGATTAAGGAATGTGTTCATGGAATAGTAAAAAAATTTCAGTCAACGGAGGCCTTTGAGATGTTTATGGGCAGCACAAATTAAATAAAAAGATATGTAGACGTCAAAATTTAAGCTCGTCATCATCAAGAATACACTTCTGACTTCCCTTTCATTTCTTAATTTGTTGATCTAGTGGTATCATATATGTGATGTAATGGGGGTTCGTTGTCTTTGTGACTTTTGTAATAAAGAATTTAATCTCTCCAGCCCCATGAAAAAAAAAATCTCTCTAGGAATTAATATAGTTGATGTTTTCTTAAACTCAAAATTTAATCATTATTCCATCCTATATTTTTTCCCCAGAAGGCTAAAATGATTACATTTTTTGAATTAAAATTTCAAAAATTTTAATTTTTAAATTTTTTATTAGCTGCACACAACAAAATCTTAGTTATTAGTTGATTCAATTTATTATATAGTATCATCTATACATATATATGTATGTATGCTAACGTAAGGATAATAAATGAATTTTTGATATTAGGCTGGTAAGGATCCATTCTTAAAATTTAAGGATTTTAATTTATATCATTTGTTATAGACGTCATTAATTATGTAGATTTGTTATCATAACTTTTTTTTTTTAATTATTTATTCAATTACTAAACAAAAGAGGATTCAGATTAATCTTTCCTCTCATTCTTCCATGGAAAACAGAACATGACTTTTATTTTTAATATTAATTCACAACTTACAGCTATTTCGTCCCACACCAAACATAAAAATATCTGAAGCTAGTAAAGACACCATATATACATATAGCTAAAAGATTATTTCGTCACATTGTTTTCGAAAAATGCTAGGGCCTAATGCTGAGGAGCTCATCTCAAGCAGCAGGGGAAACAGCAACTTCGCAACCAAGGCAACAGGTGCACAAGCAACTACGCCAATAGGAACTGTTATCCACACCACCCTAGGAAACAAACCCAAGTGCAAGGCAGCGCAAAAGGCTGAAAGCATTGAGGCTATTGAAATGAACAAGGCAATGAGACCAATGCTCAACCTCTTTTTTAGTGCCACGAGAAATCTTCTTCTGAATAGGGTGATGTGAGTATGCCCAGAAATATTAACAGTGAGGTAGATGAAGCAAAAAGTCCTAAAGCATCTTGAATGATATTTTATTCAAATAAATCCCCTTGATCACCATTGTTGTTTCCTGGGACTGTAAAAGCCGCTGCAAATACAACTGTAACTATAAGTGCAGCAACTGTTGCACACGTTGTTGCAGTCTCCTTCATCCATTTCTCGCCTTTCTCAACTAAACTCTTGTGCTCTTCAGTGAACACCTCTCTTGGAGTTTTCCCATCTCTGTTTTTCGTTTCCTTAAATGATGGTTGCACAACCTTTTCCACCTCTTATATATGTAAATATTTACAAAACAAAACAAATGATGCTAAATTCTGAATATATAAATACTAAGATTAGAATTAAGATTTTTTTACCTTGAACCATTGCAACTCCCTTTGCATTTGCAGAGCAGCACCAGACATCTTGTTTGACGTTTTCAACTTCTCTGCTAAACTCAACATGTTGTTTCCATCGCCATCGCGTAATGATGCGATGATGTGCTTATGATTACCTATTTGACATAAGAGACTGAAAATTTTTTCTTGTCGGTGTTTTATAGCAAGAAGAAAAATAGTATGGCGATCCCCATCGCGAAGCAAACTGCATATGGGTAGGACTTGATGGCTTCAGCAACAAATTCTTGAATACCCAATTCAGCTGCACTTTGTGTTGAAAATCCAAATAGATGTTTAAGTTCTGATTCATTAGCTTTTAAAGCTTCAGAAATCTAGAATTTAAGTTGCTCCATGGCTTGCTTATGCATTAACACCATTTTCTCTCTGTGTTGTAGAAATGGAAATTGCTTGGATTCAATCACCACCTTGATTTTCCACATCTCCACTTTGGGGGATATTCTCTGTGTCTCCAGAAGTAGCTGCAAAATCTGCCAATATATAAAGAAATTAGCAATGGAGCCCAACTTGGCATGCAAACAAAAGACTAGATCAAGATTCTTGGACCAACAATGATACAATAAGTTGTCGAAAAATCCAAGTCGACTTCCACTTGGAAATGCCAGAGGCTTTTTAGCCAACATGTGTAAAACAGTAATTCCACGTGGATATCTTGCATGTGCTAATGCGGGATAGCTTTTAAGTAGATGAAGTGCAATGCCTGCACAAGAAGAACGAGTTGAGAATGATGCATATCAATTTCAATTTTGAGTTAAATATAGCCACAATTTTACAACATCATAAAAACTGGTATATATATATATACCATAAAAATCAGCACCGATTGGTGAATTGAGAAGTTGGACACCATCTTTACCAACGAATGGACTTGGATCCTCATCACGAGTCACTGATAGAAGGAAGCGAACAGTTTCTTCATGAGCACATATGGCAGCAAAATGAAGTGGTGTCGCATTAAGATGGTTCCTCCCCTGTGTTAATGTTGAATTCCCTCTCAGTAATATCTTTGCAGCTTGTGTATTTCCGACCATAGCAGCCGCGTGAAGAAAATTGTTTTCTTTACTGTTCACTATTCCAATTTCTTCTTCTGACATTAGGTTCACAGTATTCTGCACAAATTCAATGGAGTGACCAGCAGTAATTGCGAGATAGAGAGCAGTTTCATCGAACTCTGTAATCTTAGCAGTTAGTGCGCTCTGTTCTTCATAAAAAAATTTCTGTGCAGTACTCCACTTGCCATGTACTGCAGCTTTGTACAGAGCCAAGCGACGGTTTCCATTTCCACCCTCCATTCTCTTGCAAGCCTAAACATGAAATGTGAGAATGTTAGTATCTGTAGTGATGATATGATGCAATGCAAGAAATGATCATCTCCAACCCTCCAGGCCAGAACCTAGTAACTTTAATATGCAGTTGGAAAGGGAAATCGAATCAAGACTTTGCTCTTCTTTTAAGTCAAGAAGAGAGCATGTGAACATGTGAAAAAATATGTGACGATACTATTAACTCTTGACGTCTACCTTTTAACTTTTTATTCATTTTCATTTAATTGCGATGTTGATTGAAAATTGAAACTCAGCGCCATGAGGGAGCTGGGGAAGGAGACGAATGAATGGTAGTGTCACTTGTAACAATACCATTAGCTCTTGATCTCTACCTTTTAACTTTTTATTCATTCAAGCCAGCATAATTAATTTACAAGGACGGAAGTACGTTCATTTAGTTGCGATTATGATTGAAAATTGAATCTCAGCGCCATGAGGGAGCTGGGGAAGGAGACGAATGAATGGTAGTGTCACTTGTAACAATAATACTAGATATTGATCTCTACCTTCTACTTTTTATTCATTCAAGTCAGCACAATTAATTTACAAGGACTGAAGTACGTTAATTCATTTAATTTCAATGTAATTGATTGAAAATAGAAACTCAGCGCCATGAGGGAGCTGGGGAAGGAGACGAATGAATGGTAGTTAAAACCAGAAAAAGAAGATATATGCTGTTTCAGCTATCTCATTCACCATCAAGTTTACAACTTATGTCAGTTTACAATTCTATCTTTGGAAATAAACCAAGGAAAGAAATATATAATCCCATGAATTAAGGAACTGAAAAAATCAGAAGGAGAAACTACAGCTAATATTCACAAATGACAAGATCTCTAAAGATCCCATTTTCCCACAGTAGTGTTACTAGTCAGAGTCCCTATTTAGTAGCAGATATTCATCATCATTCACTGTGCCAGAATTTTATGAAATGCTCAAATAGGAGAAAAGAGAGAATCAACATTTCATCTTTCAAATGCTGAAAGATACAGGTATAGCTAAATAAGAATCTGAAAAATAAGAATGGTAAACATGAAAACCAAAAATAATGGTAACTACAACTAGCTACCCTGAAGACAAGACTATACCTATAATCTTGAATCTTGATATTGTTTTCCCTAGTTTCCTCCTAGGTATATGACTATGAACAGACTCTTGGTTTATTCATGCAAGTATCTACTGCTGCCATCCTTTTGGGACAAGGATAGAAGCATAATTTATTGCACTATGGGCCTCCGTCCAGGCTTTACTTCAGTTTTCCTGGAAATCTTCTCAATCTTGAAAGTTAAAATAAACTGTATAAGATTCATCTCTGAAGCTGAACAACGGTGAAAGAAGAAAATTCCTTCTCGCACCCTTTGCAGCAAAGCTGATAGGGTGATAGTGGCTTATTCCTTTTTGCATTACAAAGCTTGCTCCCTGATCAAATTCATCGTTTGATGACTTCTTGCAGTTGAGCTTCAGGTTTCTTCCTGACTTGTAATCCACACCACTAAACACGAAGCAGTTCTCATTGCTTACTGACTCCAAGGATACAGTTCCATCCTTTCCATCCAGTCCTGCAACCAAGTGGAAAATAGACGATAAATCCCCGCCGTCCGTACTTGCAACTGCTAGGTCTTGTCCTTGCTGCACCAAAACCATTCCTGGTAGATCAAATGGTTCTAGCATGACATGTTTTCCAACAGCATCCTCAATGTTTGATAATTCTGACGAAGAAGAGTCATTCAAGATGATTCTAAAAGTGGCATGGACAGACTTATGAGTGCCAGGTTTAGGGAACACTTCCATTGTAAGAGATTGGTTCGAGTTTGTCAAGGCAAAAACTGAATCTCCAGAACCTTGGGAAAAAGATACTAGATGGTTATTATACTTTTCAGGAATTGGAGTTATCCAGTCTGAAACAGATTTTATATCCCAGTCACCACTGCTATGACCCGCAAGTAGATAAGGCCCATAAAGTATTGCCTTAACCGAAGCAAACTCAGGTCGGTCATCTGAATAAGTTCCAAAGTTCAAGGAACTCTGTCAATCATATAATCTTCACAATTGCACATATAAATACTAAGGCAAGGCAGTTTCTGTGATGAAGGTACCTTTAATAGCCTCCGTTCTTAAACTGAGGGGCAGCTGAAGAGATAATCTGTCACTACCGCTCCAACTTCTACTGACCGACAAGAAATTACCTGCTCAGACAAAGAATATCAAATATAAATTAAATACTGGTTTTCTGAAATGACATTTGATACACAGCACAAAATCAAGAATTATATGGTTGTCACCTGCAGGTGGTACAGACAAACTTTGAGTATTTAATGTTGCCTTGGCATCACTCGAATCAGTCCAAATTGGTACACGTAAATTCAGAGTAGACGATTGGCTTGCTCCCTGCAGAAATGGGTTTAGAAAAATAAACTTAGTGAGCTCTTGCACAAAAAGAAAAGGAGAGGAAACTAGCAAAAGATATGAAACCAGGGGATATATAAAGAATTAATGACAGCAAATGCCTCCTTCAAACAGCCGTACTGGCTTTTATGTTGCTAAAACCTATGAATTATTAGAAGCTTTACCTGATTAAAGGTGAATGTCACCCGAAGATAAGGATCCCAAGAGGCAACAGGATCAACTTTCTGAGCAAGTACAACCTTTCCCAATTCCCAATCGAGAGAGCTTGATATATACTGGATGACATAAAGACCTGGGGCTTGACCTTCCTCTTCAAAATATATGGAATCTCCAAGCTTAGAAAATGATTCAATACCTGTTGATGAAGTATAAAATGGCCACCCATTAGCAATGAAGTATAAAACCAATCATTATTATTTAGTATTGATGAAAGTTCATAAGCTATTTAGATAATCAAAACAGTAAAGGAAACGAGGAAGCAACAATCAGTGCAGACCTGTTCCATAGCAGCACCAGAATGAATGATATGGAGTTCCCCATTCATGGATTGTTCTGGCCTTAGAACCTCCAGCATTTTGTGGGAGCAGGTAGATCATCACCCCAGGTTCTGTTCCTCTTTGTATGCCAAGCACACCATTTGTCAAGGCTCGTTCATAATAATCTGCATAAGCTGTTTCTTTGGTCCATCTGAACAGGTGACGAGAGACCTTGAGCATATTATAAGTCGTGCATGATTCTTCAGCCTGGTCATTTAATGCGCTAGCCAATCGCTTTGGGTCTGACCTGCTCACAGGTCAAGGAAAGGCAAGGCAGCAGAGAAAAAACATTATAATGAGAGAGCTCATCTCTGCAGGAACAGAAATTTTCAAATGCATCCGTCAAAATCAAACTTAAATTAAATGCATTGTTATTACCAGAACTCGCGGTCCGACGTCCCTCCAGTTGCATAGGTGTGGGAGGAGTTAACAATGTCCATGAAGAATGTTCCTATTTCCTGGACCATGACATTTACATGGAGAAGTAACATCATGCACTGACTTATTTAGTCATAACTCCAAAATCGACCTACTTTCATAAAATGTTTCCAGAATTTCACTGAAAATTGCCTTACCTTGTAAAGTGGATCACCAGTGATTTCATACCGCAGTTGCGATCCAATAACAATAGGGATATGTGTATTCGCATGGAAACCTGATATGTCATCAGCCTGCAAGCCAAAGAAAGCATTTCTTCTATAAACAATTATCAACCATAGTTTAGTTTAAATTTCATTTAATTTTTGAAAGAAGAAAAAATTATGAAGTACCCATGCACCAGCTAAGAGCTCATAGAGAGCAATATGTGATGCTAATTACCTGTACTGCAAGCAAGCCAAGGAAACACGGCTTGTCAAAAAGATGAGCCAATACTAAATGCTTTGGATTTCCCTGCATACAGTGACATAAGAGTAGAACTCATCAGATATTAAAAATCATGAAATTAGATTGTTTTGCAGAGAACTGAAATTATTTCAGGAACAATATTATTGTTGATTTTTCAGACCATAAATACAACCATAAACATGAACATGGCCAGTAACGTGAACAGTAGAAGAAGAAGAGCAGAGCTGCAAAATGATTTTCTAAAACTTGATATTTTTCTCTCTTACACTTTCGTATCTTTCCATTGATACATATAGAAGAGAGTACAAAAAGATTAATCATAACCACTGCACTTCCTAACTTGTCTTTAGGTAGTAGCTAATGATAAAACTTCATATCCTAAACAGTAAATAATAAATTCAGCACACATTACGGTCATTTCAGCACACATTTTTCTGCTGATACATTACCAGCCATACACATTAACAAAATGCACCAACTTTAGAGTAAATAAGAAAAGTATCACCTCTAACACTTCTCCTTGATATATACTTTTTTTAAAGACTTCAAGCTTGCTTGTCAAAACATCAAACTTAGCACAAGGAAGAGCTTTGGTGAGTATGTCTGCCAATTGTTCTTCAGAATTGCAATGTTTCAGCTGAACATCTCCATTCTTCTTTGCTTTCCTTATAGCATGAAATTTCACATTGATATATTTTGTCCTCCCATGCTGAATAGGATCCTTAGCAATTGAAATAGCTAATTTGTTATCACACCATAACAAAGTTGGTTCCTTTTGCACATATTCAAGGTCTATCAGCACTTTTCTAATCCAAATGCTTGATTGGAAGCTGTTTCTGCTGCTATATACTCAACTTCAGCTGATGATTGAGCAACTACATCTTGCTTTTTAGAATTCCATGAAAACACACCACTTCCAAGCGAAAGCACATACCCTGAATTGCTCTTTGAATCATCCACAGAACCTGCCCAGTCACTATCAACAAAGCCTTGAAGCTTTCCATCTTCATTTCTGCAATACCATATGCCAAAATCCACGGTACCTTTGAGATACCTCAGTACTCTCTTCCCAACACCGAAATGCGTTTGACTTGGTAAATGCATGAACCTTGAGAATTGGCTGGCTGAGAACATTAAATCATGTCTGGTTGCAGTCAAGTAGAGAAGGATGCCAACCAAACTCCTACATCTTTTCAAGTAAAAGAACAACTTTGAGTCGCCATAAACAGATGCTCTTTAGCCTAAGGTTGCTCATCAGTGAAATTAACTTGTTGTGCAGGCTGGTTTTGGATCTGATTTTGTTTGGCTTTGCAGAACTTCTCTCTATGCCCCCATTTCTTACAAAAATGACACTGAGTCTGAGGATTCTCCTTATACCAACAATCTTTACTCAGGTGTTTGTTCTTTTACACGTAGTACGAGGAGGAAACTTATCATTTGCAGCCGATTCATTTGAATTCTCACCCATTTTGCTTTTCCCTTTTTGATCAACACTTTTCCTTCCATAATTCTGCTTTGTTTGATCTTTCTATGAGGGCTGCTTTACCTTTTGCCCATCTTGAAAGCACCTTCATTTACATCAATTACACTCATAGAATTTCTTTGTTCTTGGGCCTGCAATTTGCTGATCATCTCACCAATAGTCAGCTTCTTCAAATCACATGACTCCTCAATGGCTGCAATTTTTGCTTCAAACTTCTCTAGTAAACTAACCAGCATTTTTTTCACCACTTTTTGGTCTTCCATAACTTCACCATAGAGCCTCATCTGATTCACCAACTCCATGAGCTTTGAAGCATCCTCCTTTGACATATTCATTAGTCTTCATTCTCAACATTTCAAACTCCATTGAGAGAGTTAGCAATTAGACTTTCATTTCCTTCAAAACTTTCTTTCAACCCATCCCATATCTTGGTTGTTTCCAGATGCATAATACTTGTAAATACAACATCTGTCAAGGCTGAATGCAGACATGTTACAGCTTTGTCCCTTTTTTTCTTTTCCTCCTCATGTTGCTTCACTTGAGCTATGGTTGGATTAGCTCTCAATGGAGGAACCTGCTTTTCTTCTTCTACGGTCTCCCATAAACCCTGAGACTTTAAATAAATCTCATTTTCACAAACCCTATTTGATAGTTTTCCCCAAAAAACTGAGGTATAGCAGTAGCAAGATTACTGCTGAAAGCCATTAGATGATACTCAACTGTTTAATCTCACAACAATAGTGTTTCAAACCTCACAGCCGATAAGAACAATGCTCTGATACCACTGTTGATTTTTCAGACCATAAACATGAACATGACCAGTAACATGAACAGTAGTAGAAGAAGAAGAACAGAGCTGCAAAATGATTTTCTAAAACTTGATATTTTTCTCTCTTACACTTTCATATCTTTCCATTGATACATATAGAAGAGAGAGTACCAAAGATTAATCATAACCACTACACTTCCTAACCTGTCATTAGGTAGTAGCTAATGATGAGACTTCATATCCTAAACAGTAAATAATAAATTCAGCACACATTACAGTCATTTCAGCACACATTTTTCTACCGATACATTACCAGCCACACATACAAGATGCATACATTAATAAAATACACCAGCTATAGAGTAAATAAGAAAAGCATCAACTCTAACAATTATGCATTAAAAGGAAGTACTAGGTTACTTACTGTAATGCTGAATAACTTGTAAAGCACATCATTCATGCCCCCGGTTTCTTCATTGAGTGACAGAAAGTGTCTTTCCACACTATATTTGGTTATAACATTCTGAACACGGTGGTAAAAATATTTAACCATCCAATTCACCATTTTTAGAGCTAGAGCGTTATCTGCATATTTATATTGATCTAAAAGACCTGCCAACACCTTTCACAGTAAAAAAAAAAAAAAGGACAAAAGTTAACTCTCACTATAACTTGTGAACAACAAAATTAGTGTTGTCTACCAAAAGAAACTATAATTTGAGATCTACCTTATGAATGGTGTAATATGGAGCCCAGACAGGTTTTATAGCTTCAAAACGATCAAATTGTTCAGATGGAAAAGCAGAAAGGTACCCAGAGCCCATTTTCTCCTGACAAGCAGAAAGAGCAGACACTACTGCAGACATTTTCTCTTTGATTGTATCATTATGAGTGCTAGCCCACGTTAGTGCTGTCGCGCTTAAGTAGTGCCCTTCAAAAAGATGAAATTAATTTGTCCATGAACAAGCTATTTCAATTGTGAAAAATGCAAAAAAAGAAATTCAATGTAATCAAGCATGCTAAGAACGAGTGAAGTACACAATCAGCGGCAACAGATAAAACTAAACTAACCTACGAAGTGGCCTCGAAGCTCACAGTCGGGGGCCTCCCAGCCACCATATGGTGTACTGGGCGTAGGCAGACCAGCAGTCTTCCTAAAGCTCCAAACCAACCTATCCGTATCCAACATCAACAAGTATTCCAAATTGGTTTGCTGTGCTCTCCCATGAAATGAACTTGAATCCAATCTCACATTATGCAATGACACTTCCTTGAGGAAATTTCTAGATGATTGAAGTGGACTTTTCATTTTCCTATACATCATAGCCCAATCAAACTCATCTTCCTCTTTCAACATCCTTCTTGGTAACAGACTAGACCAAGTTGAATCATCAGTTGGTGCCAAATGGTAGTGGGCAAACATTTCTTGCTTCAATGTTTCATTATTTGATGATAGCAGTGCATATCTAAAGGTATGCGATGAGAGCTGTGTAGGAATGTGTGTGCACTCTTTACTCATACCAAATCCACACAGCAATGATACAGAAACCAAAACCAACAATTGAGAGACCACCATAAATCCCTTCATTCTTGCTCTTTCTGAGAACACAAAATTTAACAAATCCCAGATAGAAAGGCAGCTGAAATTTGAGTAAAGTCAACTCAAAAACAGAGTATATGAATTCAAATTCAACTAAAGGCTCAAAAACATTCACTTTAAACTATAACCCTGAAAGCAAAAACCTTAAATTGGAAAGACACAGATTAAAACATCAAAAAAAAAATCTAATATTCAGTGAAATGGATGAGAATCAAATTGAAATATAACCAAAAAAAAAAAAAGAACACTCAATTCAAAGCAAAATGGAATCACAAGCAAAGAAAAAGCCTCGAATAGTTCAATAAAAGGGCACACGTGAAGCCCTTACATGAACCCCTTATATGAACAGAAAAAGATAGAAAAAAACAGAGAGCATAAAAGGCTTATGCTCTACTAAAGCAAAACAAACAAAACTCAAGCTAAGAGACTAAAAGGAAATTTTGTCATCTCGTGAAAGGCAAGAACTTGGTTTTAGTCAGAAATGATGAAAGGAACCGAAAACAAAAGAATGATGAATTTATAATTATATTTGAAAGAGAATAGAGTAGAACAGAATATATATACAGATATTTACAGAGAAGGAGAGAAAAAGACAGAGAAGATTCACGGATACGGTGTCGTTTTCTTTGGGGTTTGGTTTGACTGAGTAACTATGGAGAAGCTCTGCTTTACAGTGAAGCACGATCAAGGATCAAGAACCAATCACACACACTTAGATTCTCTATTTTTTTTAACTCAAATCAGATTCTTAGATTCTCTTTTTTTTTTTTTTAAGTACTCTGTTTCTTTCCATTTTCTTTGCTCTGTTCTTTACTTCTCCATTTGAGTTTTGACTTTTTCTTCTTCTTCTCTTTCTTCTTCTTGCAATAGTTTAAAACTGAACAAAGATTTCCCATTTTAAACCTTTTTTGAGTTTCAACATCAAAGATACAATCTTTTTAGTTCAAATCCATTAAACTCTAACTAATTGAGTTAAACAGTAACTCTGTTTTTCATTTTCAGATTTTAATTAATAAAGAATTGTACCGTTAAATAAATTTTCAAAAACGTTTGTTAAAATTAGGTGAACAAGATGATTTGGTTTTACCATCCTAATTTTGACTACTCAGTGACAGTTTGGATTCTGATTTACACGGCGTCAATCTTTTTTATTAACTTTTTTGACTACTCAATATGCATGCTGCTATTGAACTCTCTCTCACCTCATCAACATTGCCAATAATAATCAGTACAAATTCTCAGCCTTTGTGACATTATCATGCACTAAATAAACAAACGAATTTTAAATTATTTGCATGAAAATTAAGATTTATTAAAAGAAATTATAATTTATTTTTTAGTTGAATTAAAATCTATTAAATTTTAATTAATTAAATTTAAAATATCGTTTAAATAAAAATAATTTGTATCGGCTAATCCAAACAATTACAGATAGAAGATAAATTTATTTTTATAAATATTCAGTACTAAATTTATTTTAGGTACAGACAACAAATTAATATGTACATACAAAGCTTAGGTTTTCAAATAAAACATAGAAAATGCACTCATTTTTAATAATAATAGATAGTCATATATATAGTGAGTTATGATATTTTTTAATATTTTTTATCCGTATATAAGCTTGTTTATTCATCTTTGTAAAATTTAAATTTTTTAAATTCCTTCGCTAAAAGAATCCTATTTTGAAAAAAAAAATATATCAATTATAATTGATCTTATAGTCAAGATAAAAAAAACCTAACCAAATAAAAAAAATCTTAAAAATTTGCCACCAGCAAAACAAAACATTTTCACCGTGGTTAACATTATCCTTCAACAATATCATCTTTTGGGTTAAGAATTCTTTTCGTTTGGGTGGAAAAATTGCAAGGACACAAAGGCTAAGAATTCTTTTGGATCAAAACACTTTCGCTTATATAAAATTTGCAATGTTCTATTTTGAAAATATATTATTAATTAATTAAATTCTAAGGTATAAGAAAGAGAATAAAATTTTACAACACATACAATTTCTAATCTAATCTTGCTCTTAAAAGAAGAAGCTAACATCACACAAAAAAAATAAATATAACCACAAAACTCACTCATATAATAGTGTGATAAATAAGAAAACTAAAATTAAATTCTGACCTGAAAAAATCTGAATTCCTCTACGAAATAAATCAAGAATCTCCTCAAAAAAATGATGTCTTCTTCTCCTTTCTTAGTATATACACAAACCTCAAATTTTTTTTTAACAACTAGAGATTACAACTTATGAATTACACACTATATATATATATATATATAATAATAATAATAATAATGTTAGATAATATAATAGATATTAGATATATTAGATAGATAAGATATCATATGATATGATATATATATATATATAAAAGATAAGATATAATAATAAATATTAGATAATATAATAGATATTAGATAGATTCTAATATCTATTATATTATCTATTATTATTATTATTATTATAAAGTGTTAGACTTATGCCTGGAGGTGATATTTAAGGACCAATAGCTTTTATTTTTGGCATCTTTAGGACTTGAACCACTTGGACCATTTGATCAATCTTTCTCTCATACTTAGAAAATTCTGATTAATTGAGAATAAAATTTCTATAAAAGGAGAGCAAATTAAAATATAAAATAATATAAATTATATAAAAAAAAAGAAAAAAAAAACCCATTTTGAGCCAAAAATGTGCCGGAAATTGGTTCCCATTATCAATAAAAAGGAAGTGTTTTAGCAGAGAAAAGAAGGTTTTAGAAGATGATGAGAGAGAAGAAAATACATATACACCATTCCATAATAAGATAAGAAAATAATAAAGAATTCATAATATTATTGCAGATTTTTTCGAACTAAAAAAAAGATATTAAAATTATCTAATAAGCTAACAGCCATAATTCAAAAATAATAATAATAATAATAAGCTAACAGCCATAAATATGGAAGCAGGAGATTGAAAAAGAATTTATTGTGTGTGTATATATATATATATATGATTGGCATGGCAACTTCTTGATATTAATTAATTTTCTAACTGTAAGCGTGCATCTTATATATACATAGATCTAAAGGAGTAAATGGTGACATTTGATTGTGGTGTGGTAATGCTAGCTATGGTTGGTGGGACACTTGAACTAAATTTGTTTCTATTCATTCTTCAATTGTAAAATGATAGCTACTCATCGCCTCTCAAAAAAAAAAAAAATGATAGCTCCTCATCAAACCATGCCGCAGATTTTATGGCTGAGTTTGCCAAAGAGTTAACAATTGGGTGCCACAGATTTGACAGACCTCCTCCTGGCTTAGTGCAATGGCTGGATTATGATAGAGTTGGAAATGGCTTTAATAGAATAGTGCCCTTGTATTGATTTAGGAATAAATGGTATAAGATTCATCTCTGAAGCTGAACAATGGTGAAAGAAGAAAATTTCTTCCTGCACCCTTCGCAGCAAAGCTGATAGGATGATAGTGGCTTATTCCTTTTTGCATTACAAAGCTTGCTCCCTGATCAAATTCATCGTTTGATGACTTCTTGCAGTTGAGCTTCAGGTTTGTTCCTGACTTGTATTCCACACCACTAAACACGAAGCAGTTCTCATTGCTTACTGACTCCAAGGATACAGTTCCATCCTTTCCATCCAGTCCTACAACCAAGTGGAAAATAGACGATACATCCCCCACGTCCGTGCTTGCAACTGCTAGGTCTTGTCCTTGCTGCACCAAAACCATTCCTGGTAGATCAAATGGTTCTAGCATGACATGTTTTCCAATAGCATCCTCAATGTTTGATAATTCTGACAAAGAAGAGTCCTTCAAGATGATTCTAAAAGTGGCATGGACAGACTCATTAGTGCCAGGTATAGGGAACACTTCCATTGTAAGAGATTGATTCGTTTTTGTCAAGGCAAAAACTGAATCCCCAGAACCTTGGGAAAAAGATACTATATGGTTATTATAATTTTCAGGAATTGGAGTTATCCAGTCTGAAACAGATTTTATATCCCAGTCACCACTGCTATGACCCGCAAGGAGATAAGGCCCATAAAGTATTGCCTTAACCGAAGCAAACTCAGGTCGGTCATCTGAATAAGTTCTAAAGTTCAAGTAACTCTGTCAATCATATAATCTTCACAATTGCACATATAAATACTAAGGCAAGGCAGTTTCTGTGATGAAGGTACCTTTAATAGCCTCTGTTCTTAAACTGAGGGGCAGCTGAAGTGATAACTTGTCACTACCGCTCCAACTTCTACTGAGGGACAAGAAATTCCATGCTCAGACAAAGAATATCAAATATAAACAAACACTGGTTTTCTGCAATGACATTTGATACACAGCACAAAATCAAGAATTATGGTTGTCGTCACCTGCAGGTGGTACAGATAAACTTTGAGTATTTAATGTTGCCTTGGCGTCACTCGAAAAAGTCCAACTTCTACTGACGGACACGAAATTACATGCTCAGACAAAGAATATCAAATATAAATAAACACTGGTTTTCTGCAATGACATTTGATACACAGCACAAAATCAAGAATTATGGTTGCCGTCACCTGCAGGTGGTACAGATAAACTTTGAGTATTTAATGTTGCCTTGGCATCACTCGAATCAGTCCAAATTGGTACACGTAAATTCAGAATAGACGATTGGCTTGCTCCCCACAGAAATGGATTTTAGAAATATAAATTTAGTGAGATCTTGCACAAAAAGAGAAGGAGAGGAAACTAACAAAAGATACGAAACCGCGTTGCTTTAGGTAACAGAAAAAGAGGGGATACATAAAGAATTAATGACAGCAAGTGCCTCCTTCAAACAGCCCGACTGGCTTGTATGTTGCTAAAACCTATGAATTATTTGAAGCTCTACCTGACTAAAGGTAAATATCACCCGAAGATAAGGATCCCAAGAGGCAACAGAATCAACTTTCTGAGCAAGTACAACCTTTCCCAATTTCCAATCGAGAGAGCTTGATATGTACTGGATGACATACAGACCTGGGGCTTGACCTTCCCCTTCAAAATATATGGAATCTCCAAGCTTAGAAAATGATTCAATTCCTGTTGATGAAGTATAAAATGGCCACCCATTAGCAATGAAGTATAAAACCAATCATTACCAGTTACTAATGATGAAAGTCCATATTTTTCTTTTTTTAATTAATTTTGCTATAATAAGATGTTTTATGTCTAAAGACCAATCTTTAGTGAAATCGTGCAAGAAACTGTTGAAATATGGTGAACATGTAGAAAACCTATCAAAATGGTGTCATGTAAAGTTTACAAAAAATGTTTTACTCTTTTTTAAAGTTTTTAGTTTAAATCGTCGGTACTCAAAATTTATAAACTCTAATTAGTTTAATTTAATTCAAATAAAATTATAAATTTATCTATTTTAAAATTTATTGACTAATCTACGAGGCTGTAATTTTATTAATTGCTGCAATCAGATTCAGGAAAATGTTCATGGGATACTAAAAACAATTTCAGTCAATGGAGGCGTTTGAGATGTTTATGGGCAGCACAAATTAAATAAAAAGATATGTGGACGTCAAAATTTAAGCTCATCATCACCAAAAAAAAAAAAACACTTCTGACTTCCCTTTCATTTCTTAATTTGTTGATCCAGTGGGTCAAGAATTTATATATGTAATCTAATGAAGGGTCGTTGTCTTTGTGACTTTTGTAATAAAGAATTTAATCTCTTCAGCCTCAGGAGAAAAAAAAAATCTCTGCAGCAATATGGTCGATGTTTGCTTAAACTATAAATTTAATCATTAATCCTTCTTTTTTTTCTCCAAAAGGATAAAACGATTCCATTTTTCGAATTAAAGTTTCAAAAATTTTAATTTTTTTATTTAGTTATAGTTATTAGTTGTTACAATTTATTATGTATTATTATTATCTATATGTACGTATATAATGTCGAACACAACACATTTGGGTATATAATGAAAATATTATTAAGACCACAAAAAAAAATTATACACTCAAATATTGTATCTCACAAAAATATTACACTTACAACTTTCAATATTACTTACACCACTCAAGACTATTTAAGGCTTATGTCTTAATTAATTATATATATATATATAGACAAAAGTTTGCACCTAGAAGTGGCCCATACTAATTCACTTATTAAAAATAATTTGCACCTAGAAGTTTCCATGTAGGTTGGTGTTGCATTCATTAACACTCCCCCTCAACACCAGCTCTAACTCTTCGAACCATCCCTAGTCGATGACAAAAGCTTTTGAACTTGTTGGCACTCAGTCCTTTAGTAAACAAATTTGTAAGTTGTTCATCTGTCTTGACATATTTCAATTCAACTTCTTCTTGAAGGACCTCCCTGCTAAAGTGGTAGTGTACTTCCACGTGCTTAGTTCTTGCATGGAATTCTGGATTTTCTGCTAAACGTATAGCTGATTGATTATCACAATAAAGTGGTACTGCATAATCAACTTGTTGGAGTAGATCTTACATCAACTGTACTAACCATGAGCTTTCCTCAGCTGTCATCACCACCGCTCTATACTCTGCTTCTGTTGTTGATAGAGACATCGTTGGTTGCCTTTTGCTACACTAGGAAATCACTCCAAAATCTAATTTGAAGGCATAGCCAGTTGTCGACCGACGCGTGTCATGATCTCCCGCATAATCAGCATCACAATACCCGATCAGTTTGCAATCTTCACCTTTCCTGTACAAAAGACCATAGTCCATTGTACTTTTGATATATCTCAGAATTCTACGAACAACTTCTAAGTAGGACTTCTTTGGATTTTGCATGTATTGACTTACCACACCAACTGCAAAAGAAATGTTAGGTCGAGTTAAAGTAAGATAAATTAGACTCCCTACAAGTTGTCGATACATCGTCCCGTCCTCCAGGTCTTTGCCTTCATGTGTGCAAAGCTTGATATTTACTTCCATTGGTGTTGAGATAGGCTTGCATTCAAGCATCCCAAATTTCTCTAGTAGGTCTCTTGCATATTCCTGTTGACAAAGAAACAATCATTCTATTGTATAGTCGACCTCTAGCCCAAGAAAATGTTTAAGCTCTCCAAGTTCCTTCATCTGGAAGCGTACTGATAAATTTTCTTTTGTTCGACAAATTTCTAACTCATCATCTCCTGTGATAATCAAGTCATCCACGTACACCAGCACTATTGCCAATTTCCCTTCTCTAGCTTTCACTATTGCCAATCCTCTCCAATATCAGGATTTTATCGTACCTCACCAATTTGCTCCTCTATTTTCTTTTGAAGTTGATCTTCCATCTTTTTAGAATCTGGTAACAAATCTCTCTGCAGAGACCACCATGAGGAAGCTCCATCAAACACCACGTTCCGCGATGTGTAACATCATCCAGACTTGGGATCACAACAGTTCCACCCTTTTCTCTGGTTGTCATATCCCACACAGATACACCGGATCGCCTTTTTATCGAATTTGCTATATAAATGACTTGGTACAAACACGTAGAAAACACAACCAAATACTCGAAAGTGACCAACTGCGGGCTTGAAACCCCATAGTTTTTTAAAGGGTGAAGTAAATCCCAATCTTGGTTGCGGAAGCCTATTGATGACATGAGCTGTTGTCTCCATACACTCAGCCTAAAATCTACCAGGTACATTTTTTGCATGCAACATACTCTGAAATGTCTCCGTAAGATGTCGGTTCTTCCTCTCAGCAACACCATTTTGCTGTGGTGTATTTGCATAAGTGAACTAATGATTAATCTGAAACTTCTTCAAATACTAGGAGAACTTATCTGACGTATATTCCCCACCATTATCAGTACGCAGACATTGAATTTTCCTGTCGACTTCTCCCCCAACCATTTCTTTAAATTCTTGAAATTTTGTGAATGTCTCAGATTTTTCTTTCATGAAGAAAACCTAGACATATCTAGAGAAGTCATCGATAAATATGACCATATACCTCATCCTGCTGATAGACGGTTGCTTGGCAGGTCCAAACACATCTGAGTGAATAAGCTCTAATGGCTCCTTTGCTCTAAAGTTTGACTCCTCATACGATAATTGATGTACTTTACCAAATTGACACCCCGCGCAAACTGTGTCTTCATGAACTTCAAGATGAGGAAGACCTTTGAGCATCGATAAGCTTGTGATACCCGACATGCCCAAGTTTTACATACCACAGGTCTGCCATCTCATTCCTCTAAGTCTTGTCTACATACGTTGATTCTGCTGACATTACATAAAACAGACTCCAATCTGCGTCCTTCCATTATTGGCGTACCAGAGATTTTGATGTCTTGATACACCTTGACATCATCCGGACCGAACAAAATAAATTAGCCTTATGATGTCTTTTGTGCCACCAACAGTAGATTTTTCTTCATACCCGGTACGTGATAAACATCTTGAAGCAGCACCTTATTATGACTATAACGGGTGTGATTGTTGTGTTGCCAATATGAGCTATTGGCAACCTTGAGTTATTAGCATTTACCACCACACGAATTCCCTTATACTCGGCCATATCTCACAATTTTTCTTGATTACTAGTCATTTGATTCAAACATCCAGAGTCAACGATCCAATCTTTCTCATAATCAATTCGTTCGGTAGTTATTGCTATGAGCGCCAATTCTTCTTCTTCTATGGCAAATGAAGCTTCAACGTCCCATTCATCATCACTTTCACTTATCTTCTTGGAAGTTGCTGCATTGCTCTCAACAATTTTTTTCTTTGACCAACAATCTTTGGCCATATGACCCTTCTTACTGCAGTTGTAACAGTCACCGTCAAATTTCTTCTTCTTCTTGAACTGGCTGCTCCTATTGTCCTTCTTTTGAGCTCCCACTATTTGTGAGCTCCCTTGATGAATTCTGAAAATGCCCTAGAGGGGGGGTAAATAGGGCTATCGAACAAAAATCAAGACTTAAAAATAAATAAATAAAATGAAAGAATGTTGAGAAGGAAGAATGATGAACACAAGAATTTAAGGAGTTCGGATTCTCAACAATCCTACGTCTCTACCTAACTTATCCCCAAGTTAGGATTTTGAATCACCACAATCTATTTCCCCAGATTGATTTTTACAACTTGAGTTTTAGGCTCAACTCAAACCTTACAACTTGAGTTTTCAAGGCTCACTCAAAAATCGATTCATAAGTGTTTTAAAGGCTTACACTAAAACCAAATTCCCAAGTGTTTTAATGGCTAAACACTTAAACCAATTCCTTTAGAATAGAACCTCACTTCCCTTTTCTTTAACCCCAGAAAATAGAAGAATCAGAATTTTTATTCTAACACTCACCAAACTCTTACAAGAGTTTACTAAATACAATAATGAATTAAAGAGAATTTTGAACTTTAATTGAATGCTTTAGAATGTATAAATGAAAAATAAGTTTTCTTAACCTCTAAATGATATTCAGAGGTTGTATTTATAGTTGAGCAATTCAATTATAGCTATTAGAAACAATAATTTTATTTCCAACAAATTCAAACATTATCTGAATGAAATTGGACTTTTAGCCTGCATTTTCTCTAGTCCCGATCGTGATCACACTAATCCCGGTCAGGATATTCAAAAATATATCTGTTATAGCCATTATCTTTGAAGTCAGCATTGATCCTGGTCATGACTACCTTGATCCCAATCGAGATCACACTAGTCCTAATTGGGACATTGGCCCTGGATATGTTTTGAAAGATTTCTTCAATTTGGTGCAATTTTGGTTCCGGTCGGGACTTGCATTGTCCCAGTCGGGATCATGACTTTTAGCCATTGAAGAAGATTGAATCAATTTTATCTTTCTTTATAAAAGCTTTATTTATTTGTCTTATCTTTCCATAAAACTTTGAATCACCTCAATTGGACATCTATAGCTCAAGATATTGTTGAAATACTAAGAGTTGCTCAAATCAAAATGAAAACTGCATATTCTGATTCTAACTGAATATTTCCATACCTAAATGAATTCAGATTTTAACAAGTAAGATCAATTAGGAAAGCTTGTGATGTATACTTCAAATGTTAAGAAGAAAACTTTCTCATTATAAAAGTTTAAGACTTCCAAAATCTTCCTAGAATCCCGAAGGTCGATTTAGCCCAAAAGAACGCTAAGCTTCATTTTGATTTCCATTATAGTCCTAGCTTATACACACTTAAAAAAATATATTAAATGCTCAAAATCAATTTTTTTAAGATCAAAATCAAGATTGATTATTGCTAAGGTCAACAAATTCTTCGTCTATCTTCATCTCTTCTTGATCAATTACCAGTATTATACTTGGATTTTTCTTTGCCTTTGTCGCTAAAGAGCGCTTCATCTTCACCTTTTAGTGAGACACTACCCATTTGCTTAGCCATAGCTTCTTGACCAGCAAACAAATTTTCAAATTCAAAAGCGATGGTTGCATAGGCCATCCTTGTATAGCAGCAACAAAGCCTCTAAATTCAGGCCTTAAACCACAAATGATAATTCTCCTTATCCTGGGTTCTACAATTTTAGCTTCTAGATCAAGTTCAAAAATCTCACGGCACAAAGATTTCACCTTGTGAAAGTACTATGCAATCGTCATATCACGTTGCGCAACTGAGAGTAGCTCATTTTCAAGAAGTTATAGTCTTGAGTCATTCTTCTTTGAAAAGAGTGTGGCAAACGTATCCCATGCTACCTTCAGTGTTTCAACATCCCGAATGTGCTCTAATATTTCTTCTTTAACTGTGGTCTTCAAGGCAAGCAGTGCCTTTCCTGCCTTAATCTTCCATTTGCATAAGGTGCTATTTCCGTCTTCCGCCAATTGTGTGGCTTCACTATCGCCGACGACCTACCAAAGATCTTGCCCTTGCAGGTAGGACAACATACATGTCGCCCATGTGTTGTAATTTTGATTGTTGAGCTTCTTAATTCCTCCAACGACTTAAAGATCACCCATCGTGTTGGCAATATCTCAGTAATACCAAACAAGTTTTGTCAATAAACTTGCAGAGTCACAGACTACTCATGACACACAAAAGCTTATTCACTCACAATTTCTAGAATCACTTTCTGATGTGGAAGATCAGTCAAAGCTACAACCACAGAGCATATTCAAAATTCCTAGAAATCAAACTAGCCTCACAAATAATTTCTTGATGTCTTTTATGATGTGGAAGATTAGTCAACGCTGCATCCACAGAGCATACTCAGAATCTCTAGAAATCCTACAACTTGAGCGGTCCCAGACAGTCCAGCTCTGATACCACTTGTTGAACACAACACACTTGGGCATACAATGAAAATATTATTAAGACCACAAAAAAATTACACACTCAAATATTATATCTCACAAAAAGATTACACTTACAACTCTCAATATTACTCACACCACTCAAGACTATTTAAGGCCTATGCCTTAATTAATTATATATATATATATATAGGCAAACTATCTAAAGAAGCTTTACTACTTTATTTTCTTCTTCTTTGTCTATGCTCACATTACAAGACTTAGTAAGTATTTATAGTAACGAGGACTTAATACAAACCACACAAATAAAAAATTAAAAAATTTATAATCACACATATAGGCTATTTTTATCAGCACACAAAATGTTTTCTAACTAATTCGCTCAATAATTTGCACCATACTAATTCATTCATTAAAAATAACTTGCACCTAAAAGTTCTTATGTAGGTTGATGTTGCATTCATTAACATACAAGTGTAAGAATGAGAAATAAATTCTTGATATTACGCTGATAAGGATCCAATTGTTATTTGTTATATTCGTCATTAATTATAAAAATTTCTTATCATGCTTTTTTTTTATTATTTTTTTATTTTTTAAAAAAATAGAAGTATGATAGTAAACTTGAATGTCATGACCACAATATCACCAATAAACATGGGAACGTCATTCCATACAAAAGAACAAGCATTGATATAAGCCATTCTAGCTATAGCATGAGCAACTTACACCTCCTTAAAGATTAAGCATAATAAGTTATCAAAACCAACTTGAAAACAACTTGTGATAACTAATGTCAAGTTGTCAAACAACTTGCAAGTAACAAAAATAAAATTGATTTTGGCAACTAAAAATTCAAAGTCAAGTTGGCTTCTCCTTATAAGTTGGTTAACTAAAGTAATAATTTTCTAGAAAGATGTAGAGAAGGCTATAGAGTTGGTGATGTAGTCTTCACAAACGATTCCATTTTTTAAATTAAAGTTTCAAAAATTTTAATTTTTTTATTTAGTTGTAGTTATTAGTTGTTACAATTTGTTATATATTATTATTATCTATATGTATGTTTACAAGCGTAAGGATGAGAAATAAATTCTTGATATTACGATGATAAGGATCCATTTGTTATTTGTTATATTCGTCATTAATTACATAAATTCGTTTTTATTTTTTATTTTTATTTTTTTGAAAAATAGAAGTATGATAGTAAACTTGAATGTCATGACCACAAGATCACCAATAAACATGGGGACGTCATTCCATACAAAAGAACAACCATTGGTAGAAGCCATTCTAGCTATAGCATGAGCAGCTTCATTTGCTTGCCTATGAATAAAATGAACCTGGACAACAGAACACTGTAAAGAAAGAGCTTGACAGTCTTGAAGGATGACACCAAATTCTGATAAGCATACCAATAAAAACCATCAACAACAGATTTTGAATCCAATTCGACATGAACATTCAGACCCTCGATAGCCTCTTTCAAACCAAGAGCTTCTCCAAGTAAACAAAAGAGGATTTAGGTTAATCTTTCCATTCTTCCATGTACAACAGAACATGACTTTTTTTTTTATGTATGTTAATTCACAACAAAAAACAAACTTACTTACAGCTATATTTCGTCCCACGCCAAACATAAAAATATCTGAAGCTTGTAAAGGCACCATCATACATATAGCTAAAAGATTATTTCGTCACTTTGTTTGCGAAAAATGCTAGGGCCGAATGTTGAGAAGACCATCTCAAGCAGCAGGGGAAACTGCAACTTGGCAAATAAGGCAACAGGTACACAAGCAACTAGGCCAATAGGAACTGCTATCCACTCCACCCTATTAAACAAAACCAAGTGAAAGGCAGCGCAGAAGGCTGAAAGCATTGCGGCTATTGAAAAGAACAAGGCAATGAGACCAATGCTCAACCTCTTTGGTAGTGCCACGAGAAAATCTTCTTCTGAATAGCGTGATGTGAGTATGCCCAGAAACATTAACAGTGAGGTAGATGAGGCAAAAAGTCCTAAAGCATCTGATACTGCAAACACCATGAATGATGTATTATTCAAATAAATTGGGGTCCCTCGATCACCATTGTTGCCTCCTGGGACTGTAAAAGCCGCTGCAAATACAACTGTGACTATAAGTGCAGCAACTGTTGCACACGCTGTTGCAGTCTCCTTCATCCATTTCTCGCCTTTCTCAACTAAACTCTTGTGCTCTTCAGTGAACACCTCTCTTGGAGTTCTCTTATCTCTGTCTTTCAATTCCTTATATGATGGTTGCACAACCTTTTCCACCTCCTATATATGTAAATATTTACAAAACAGAACAAATGATGCTGAAAATTCAGAACATATAAATACTCGGATTAGAATTAAGATTTTGTTACCTTGAACCATTGCAACTCCCTTTGCATTTGCAGAGCAGCACCAGAAATCTTGTTTGATGGATTCAACTTCCCTGCTAAATGCAACATGTTGTTTCCAACGCTATCGCCTAATGATGCGATGATGTGCTTATGATTACCTATTTGATATAAGAGATTGAAAATTTTTTCTTGTCGGTGTTTTATAGCAAGAAGAAAAATAGTATGGCCATCCCCATCGCGAAGCCAAACTGCATATGGGTAGGCCTTGATGGCTTCAGCAACAAACTCTTGATTTCTGATTGGGTATTCATTAGCTTTTAAACCTTCAGAAATCAAGAATTTAAGTAGCTCCATGGCTTGCTTATGCATTAACACCATTTTCTCTATGTGATGTAGAAATGGAAATTGATTGGATTCTTTTTGGTAGCATGCTTTTAAACCCCCACCTTGATTTTCCACATCTCCACCTTGGGGAACAATTTCCGTGTCTCCAGGAAAAGCTGCAAAATCTGCCAACATACGAAGAAATTAGCAATGGAGCTCAACTTGGCATGCAAACAAAAGACTAGATCAAGATTCTTAGACCAACAATGATACAATAAGTTGTGGAAAAATCCAAGTCGACTTCCACTTGGAAATGCCCGAGGCTTTTTAGCCAACATGTGTAAAACAGTAATTCCATGCGGGTTTCTTTCACGTGCTAATGCGGGATAGCTTTCCAGTAGATGAAGTGCAATGCCTGCACAAGAAGAACGAGTTGAGAATGATACATATCAATTTCAATTTTGGGGTAAATATAGCCACAATTTTACAACATCACAAAACCTGGTCTATATATATATATATGTACCATAAAAATCAGCAGCGATTAGTGAATTGAGAAGTTTGACACCATCTTCACCAACGAAAGGACTCGGATCCTCATCACGAGTCTCTGATAGAAGGAAGCGAACAGTTTCCTCATGAGCATATGTGGCAGCATAATGAAGTGGTGTAGCATTAAGACAGTTCCTCCCTTGTGTTAATGTTGAATTCCTGCTCACTAATATCTTTGCAGCTTGTGTATTTCCAACCATAGCAGCCGCGTGAAGAAAATTGTTTTTATCTCTGTTCACTATTCCAATTTCTTCGTCTGACATTAGTTTCACAGTATTCTTCACAAATTCAATGGAGTGACCAGCAGTAATTGCGAGATAGAGAGCAGTTTCATCGAACCCTGAAATCTTAGCAGTTACTGCACTTTGTTCTTCACGAAAAATTTTCTCTGCAGTACTCCAATCGCCAAGTGCTGCAGCTTTGTACAGAGCCAAGCGACGGTTTCCATTTCCTCTCTCCATTCTCTTGCAAGCCTAAACATGAAATGTGAGAATGTTAGTATCTGTAGTGATGATATGATGCAATGCAAGAAATTATTATCTCCCACCCTCCAGCCCAGAACCTTGTACCTTTAATTTGTAGCTGGAAAGGGAAATCGAATCAAGACTTTGCTCCTCTTTTAAGTCAAGAAGAGAGCATGTGAAAAAATATGTAACAATGCTATTAAATCTTGATCTCTACCTTTTAACTTTTTATTCATTCAAGTTGGCATAATTAATTTACAAGGATGGAAATAAGTTAATTCATTTAATTGCGATGTTGATTGAAAATTGAAATTCAGCGCCATGAGGGAGCTGGGGAAGGAGACGAATGAATGGTAGTGTCGCTTGTAACTATACTATTAGGGCAATTTACCAATTTATGGTAAAAATTTATCACAATTCCCATATTACGGTACTTTTTCAAAATAATTTCAAGTTTTATGGTAGTTTTTTAAATATATTCTCAATGTATGGTACTTTTGGTTGAGGTGGAGGTAGAGGAGAGAAGTGGGAGTGCCAGACATTTCACCAGTAGCACTGGCGAAATGTGCATTTTGCCAGTGCTACTGACGAATTGTCTGGCAAATTTAAAAAAAAATTCATTCATTTCACCAGTGTTACTAGCAAAATGAATGAAATATTTTTTCATGTATTTTGCCAGTAGCACTGGCAAAATGCATGAATTTTTTTTTTTTTTTTGATATATTTTGTCAGTACTACTAGCAAAATGCATCAAATTATTACTCCTTCTCGTTTACCCAATTCTAGTATAATTATTACATAATGATTATGATATAATGATATAATGATTATATTAATTTTTATAATATTATAATTATTTGGTTATAATTATATTTTTTAATATTAGTTAGTCACTAATAATTATGTAATAAATAATAATAATAATAATAATAATAATAATAAATAATGGGCAATTTACCAATTTGTGGTAAAAATTTGTCAAAATTCCCATATAATGGTACTTTTTGAAATAATTTCAAGTTTTATGGTAGTTTCTCAAATATATTTCCGTACTTTTGGCTGAGGTAGAGGAGTGAAGTTTAAAATTAAAATTAAGTATTAATTTTATTTACTTATTTTATGTTATTTTGTGTATTAATTTTTTAGAATAAACTAAATTCTATAATAATTATTTCAATAATTTTTACGCCGCACTAGATAAGGTAAGGACTAAAATAAATTGTTGAAATAATTATAATAGATTTCAGTTTATTTTAAAAAATTATTTATTTTAAAAAATTAATACATAAAATAAGTAAATAAAATTAATA
>CATIWM010577658.1:0-15675 GCA_949671775.1 Mallotus repandus
GGTCGGTAAGAACTCGACAGCAGGAGCAGCAGGAGCAGGAGGAGCAGGCGTGGATGGACGAATCCTGGCCGCATTCTCATGAGCCTCATCACTTCCAAACCCATTATCCCTCAACAAACGATAATGCTGATTCTTCTCAAACGCGCCACACGTACAATTCGCATTACCGAATGCATCGCGCTCTCCTTGACCTGGATTGTACTTGTAGTCAGGATATTTGGCCTGATGCTCTAATTTCTTCCTCTCAGCGAGATCGTAGAATTTCTTCCTAATGTGCTCTGGTTCCTGTTTCCATTTCTGTGCGAGGACTTTGGAGTATTCGTTTTGGAGAAGTTTAGGACCTCTGCCTCGCCGCATTTCTTGCTCTTTTTGTTTGCGGTACAGGATCCAGGCGTTTTCGGGGCGTTTGATTTTCTCGGGTTTGTCGCAGGTGCAGGCGAATGGGAAGCTCATTTTCTTGGTCATTTTTATTGCTTTGATCTTGCGGGTTTGGGGTTGGAATTCATTGTCTGAGTTGTCCGAGCCTTCGGCGGCATGGTTGGCTCGTTTCCGCTTTCTACCATCCCTCTGCTCATATGTTAATGCTAGGAACGGATGTTGTTGCGATGATACTTACCGTGCTTTGACGTGGAGCGGCCTGTCCATATTTGTGCCTTGTTGGGCGTTGAGTACTGTTTCCTGGATTAGTAATGGCTGGGAAACGAAGGCCAGTAGGTGTCTTGATCCGAGGGGCACCAAAGATGACTTTCCGCGGTGTGAGGATGGTTGTCAGAGGCGAAGGTGCGGTCTGCGGCGCCAAGGCCGGATAGTAATAGCCTATTTCAGGATGGAATTCGGGATGGCGACTGGGAATAAATACTGCACGCCTCATGTAGTTGGCCGTAGCAGGACCCTGTTGACCTTGGATGTGCCCATCATTGGCCGTCAATGTGTCGCGAAGAAAAGGATTGTTTGGGTCATCTGGGTCCAATGGGGCTTCTAAATCCATACCCTCGGTCATGGCGAAGAAAGCATTTAGTTCTTCCTCGGTCATGTCCATGTCAGCACCCTCTTGGCCATAGGGTGCATTCCAGTTGTTCTCAAGAGCATAGTATTCCATAGCTTTTCGTCCACGATACACAGATGATATGATATGGCATAAGAAAAACTACTTAGCCTCAAATGACTTATGTATACCGTACTTACCTTTAATCCTTTGTGGTTCGAAATTGAACATGTTCATTGTCGACAATACCATCGACGGAAGCGGCCAAAATGATACATGCACACACAAAGAGGACTTATAAGTGTACATGGAAAGGGGACCTAGAAGATGGATTAACGAGAGACCGAAAAGCCATGTAAGATCTGCTGAAAAATGGTCAGCAAAATTAATGCGACATCAATGGCCAAAGTATGTGATGGGACAATGTGTGCAGAATATCAGGAGGTCTCCAAGCAATGTTGTCCACAAAGAAGTTCAGAACAGGTCTGTGAATATGCATTTTCTCATCGTGCAGGCTGCGTACATAGACTGGTGCTGTCATACCGCTTCTGGGCTCTTTCAACATCATGCTTCCAGATATGGCAGGGTGGTCCGACATCAGGACGGCCAAGCTCTTGACTCGTAGTACCTATATCGGTATGCGTGTTTTGTTGGAGAAGAAAGAGGACTGGGTGTGATTGTAAAGCATTGGCCCTATTGCGACAACAAGTTAGCAACGATTCCAACACTGACACCGCCGCAAATTGTAGTGCAATGCAAATGTTTTGTATCAGGAAATAGAAACCTAGCAAGATATCCACATGAACGTTCAGAACGGCGAGTGAAATTGCTAATTGATCTCATCTTTAAGAAAAGAGGACAAAGGAGAAAGGTAGGAGGGAAACATGCCGTGTGGTTGGTTGAAGATTCGGATAGTCAGGTGCGAGTTCGGAATGTGACTGATCGCTTATTGGAAAGAACAGTAGGAAAGCTCAAATGGTGCCTAGAGGTAGTGGGAGGATGGAAGCAAGAGCCCGCTGAGGTTTAGAAGAAGGGATGCGGTCTGAAATACGGAGTATACCACCAGAGAGTGCCGTGCGTTGGCCCCTCTTATGTAATTTCTTTTTTGAGAATGCCGAGAACAACGGGCGGCTGGGCTCACCTAATTAGGTAGAGAATTTGGATTTGTGAATGGCATACCAACGCGCCTTCCTAGCTGGAAGACTGTCCGGTCCGTTTGGCTGTCGAAGTATCAGGCTTTCGCATGTTCTTCGTCGAATTGTGCCTTGAGTGTGACTTTCCGGTGTGAGAATACCTAGGTCCTGCAGCCAAGAACGCGAAGACACGCTTGTATTCAACCTTAATAATTACTCGTTTAGACGCGATTGGAAGATCGCGTGGGACAAGCTGCCCCTCTTCAAAGTACTGAACCAGAACGAACATACTTTGACACCAGATACAAACTCTTCCATCCATGAGCATACTACACCTTAACTTGAGACGATGATGGTTCGCCGTCCTTGCAATATTCCTCCCTGAAATATCAGCATGACCGCCAGAAAACGGCACCAGCTCCAAACAACGGCGCAAAGATAGAGTTAGAGATATGCAGTGATAGCGTTAACGGCGAGCTTGCGGTAGAAGCGGCTCGCGAGTCGTGAGGTTAAATACCAACGACTTTCTCACAAGAGGTTGGGTCGCAACCCCATTTTATTATTATCAACATCTTCAAACCATCTGCTCACCTCTTCCGCTCTACAGAGACCCACACTCCTCCACAAAGATCCCGGAGCCGCGTCCGTAAGGCGGAACCCAACTGGAAGCTGAGATCCCTCCCGAACTCTTTCCGATACGCCTGCCAATGTTGTTATCACAGCCTCTCTAGGCCTCAAACAAGAATGATGGCAGAAGAGCCTCTTCATCGCCGAATGCCCTCTGTACTTGCGCCGCCGCCAATGCTCGTTCAGCCGGGCGTCCAAAGCCTTGCGTCTCCCGTTGAACTCGACGACGATGTCGATTACATTCGTCCTACCTTCGCCGATGCCATACTCGATCAACAGAAGAGGAGAAGACCGCAGTGCATTGCTCACCGGGGATTCAGAGCAAAATACCCCGAGAACACACTTCTTGCATTTCGAGGCGCACTAGAGGCTGGTGCGCATGCTGTCGAAACCGATATACACCTTACCAAAGACGATGTGGTGGTTTTGAGCCATGATGCAAATCTCAAGAGATGTTTCGGGAGGCCCGAAAAACTCATTGATTGCGACTGGAATGACATAAAAGATTTGAGATCCCTCGCCGAGCCACACGAGCCCATGCCTCGATTGAGAGACTTGCTGGAATACTTTTCGCAACCCGAACTGGAACACAACTGGATTATGTTGGATATCAAGCTAGACAACGATTCTGAGAAGGTCATGCGGCTCATTGCTGAGACCATCTCTGCAGTTCCACCTGCTGGACGTAAGCCTTGGAGTGAAAGGATTGTTCTTGGCATATGGGCAGTCAAATATCTGGCGTTGGCCCAGCGCTACAGCCCTGGCTTCCCTATCGTTCACATCGGCTTTTCTCCTTCTTATTCGCGACAGTTTCTCAAGGTTCCAAACATTGGATTAAGCATGTACTTTCCGTCCTTGGTCACCCTAGGAGGTCGCCGTCTTCTCAAGACAGCACAAGCCAAGCATCGTCAAACATTTTCCTGGACTGTCAACACAAAGGATCGCATGAAGTGGTGTATACGACGAAAGTTGGACGGAGTCATCACAGATCATCCTGGAGTCTTTCGAGAAGTCAGTGAAGAGTTAGATGAGCAGAAGAGGGAGCCGTTCCCCGCTCTGGATTGGAGTGCGTATTATGATGCTTTCAAGTTGTGGGTTATCCTTTTCTTCGGTGGTTGGTTTATATTCAGGCGCATACGGTCTCCTGGTGATGCCGAATTGATTCGAAGACGGCGGCGAATATAGATATGATATCTGAATGGACTTAGAAGAGCCAAGACATGAGTGTTTGGCAAGAATCCTGAACCCGCTTTGTTATTTGAAAGAAATGCCTCGCATATTGTGCGATAACTACATGTGCTCAACCCACCGAGCGCGCCCACATAAGATTAATGTACCCCGCGGCGCGTTCCCGTCAGTTCTCAAACACCCACTTCACGCGCTCAAGCATCAACAGTTGGACAATTGCACATGGCCCAACATGCCACGGTATGCGTGACCTTGCCATTGCCCACCATCTGCCACTTATTTGCTGACTGCTTTCCAGAGAAATAATAACTCTCCAAGCAGGACAGTGCGGCAACAGCGGTGAGTCCTCAACCCGCCCTCTAAAGCAGCTGAACGCGCTGACACCAATACGCAGTCGGTCAAAAATTCTGGCAAAAGATCTGTCAAGAGCACGGAATCAATCAAGATGGAAATCTTGCCGACTTTGCGACTGAGGGTGGTGATCGCAAAGATGTCTTCTTCTACCAATCTGACGACACGCGATACATCCCACGTGCCATTCTGCTTGACCTCGAGCCCCGCGTGATCCATTCCATACAGACTGCGCCGTACGGCAATATCTACAATCCGGAGAACTTTTACATCCACAAGGAGGGTACGGGAGCCGGAAACAACTGGGCAGCCGGTTATTCTATGGGTACAAAAGTGGAGGATGAAGTGCTAGATATGATTGACCGTGAAGCAGACGGGAGTGACAGTTTGGAAGGGTTCATGCTGCTGCACTCCATCGCGGGTGGTACAGGATCCGGCATGGGCTCCTTTGTGCTGGAGAGGCTAAATGATAGGTTTCCCAAAAAGCTCATCCAGACCTATTCGGTGTTTCCAGACACGCAGAATGCCGGAGATGTTGTTGTGCAGCCGTACAATTCTCTGCTGGCTATGAGGAGACTGACGCAAAACGCTGATTCGGTGGTGGTGCTGGATAATGGTGCGCTTTCGCGGATAGCAGCTGATACGTTGCACGTGCAAGAGCCGTCTTTCCAACAGACGAACCAACTGGTCAGCACGGTCATGTCCGCTTCGACGACGACACTGAGATATCCGGGCTATATGCACAATGACCTGGTTGGTATTGTGGCCAGCTTGATTCCGACTCCAAGGTGTCATTTCTTACAAACTAGCTATACTCCATTTACTGGAGACAGTGTGGAGTCGGCAAAGACAGTCCGCAAGACAACGGTTCTGGATGTTATGAGACGACTGTTGCAACCTAAGAATCAAATGGTTTCGACGAAACCGGGCAAGAACAGCTGCTATATCTCGATTCTAAACATTATCATGGGCGAAGCTGACCCGACTGATGTACGTCGTCTAGCTTTCTATCTCCGCGATGTTTATTTGTATTGACGTTTACAGGTTCACAAATCTCTCCTCCGGATCCGAGAACGGAACATGGCGTCTTTCATTCCCTGGGGCCCAGCCAGCATACAAGTCGCTTTGACCAGAACTTCACCCTACACACAGCCGCCATACACGACTCGCGCACCGCCTCGAGTGAGCGGGCTGATGCTTGCAAACCACACTGGTATTGCCACTCTGTTCAAGCGCATTGTCTCCCAATATGACCGACTTCGGAAACGTAACGCCTTTTTGGAGCAGTACAAACGAGAAGAGCCATTCCGGGACGGATTGACTCAATTTGACGAAGCTCGTGATGTCGTATGTGATTTGATCAATGAATATGAGGAGGCCGAACGATCAGACTACCTCTCCGGTGGCCAGCAAGATGATGCAGCAAACGGCGGCGCAGATTCTCGAACCGATGGTGTGACAGGTCGATGATTGTCGTCGAGTTTGCAAGTGATGTCGCATTTTGAGGCGTGCTAGTGTCAAGAATGGATTCCATCGAAGGCGCAAGGAGGACTAAAATGCTTTCCGAATGCAACATATACCCGCAACCTGTCACAAATCCCCAGGCGTCGAAGTTGCTCGCTACCTTTGATACCACTCTCCAGCTTGCCAATCCACTTCTCGCCGCGTCCTGTCGCCAGGTTTCTTCGTCCGGATCCGTACTCTGGGTAATTTGCCGCGGTCAAAGGCGACGCTAATCTTCAAGATCATTTTGGGTCGATGTCGTGGTCCGAGTGTTAGTCGTATAGAGAGCGAGGAGGGCCGAAAATCGTCGTCATTAAAATGGACGCGCGGTGTTTGCATTTGGGCGTGTGCTCGAGCTCGAGCTCGACGTTGGTATTCTGCATAATCCATACTGTGGGTGAGGATGGGCTAGAATAAAAGAGTAGGAGGACAGTTTTTAACGGAGAAGATGGGAGAACAGCAGGACTATGAATGATACTGGCTTTCTGACCAGATGAGCAACTCTGCGCACCTGCCCTGCCACCATCCTCCGACTTTCTCTCCCACTTGATATATTGAGCATGACGAATGTTCACTGACGAAACTGGGGATGTGATGCGGAACAGGTGTTTTTATGTTTCGAGATGAAAGGTTGTTGTGTATGATGTGGCTGTGGCTGTGGTTTTTCAGTCGAGAGGATGTGGTCAGATGTGAGACATTGAGGTGATTGATGATGGCCACGTGATGGATGTCAGGTGTCTGCCCTCTGGCATGACAGCTGCTACCTCCTTCCTCCCTCACAGTGTTCGGACAGCCTTCTTTTTCTTCTTCTAAGCCTAGATACGTCTGCTCTCTAGTGGCAAAGAATGTCCGTCATTCTTGACCACACGAGTTGATACTCCCCTTCCCGCAAGCAAGCGGCTGAAATGATTACTTAGGTCTATGATCAAGTCACCTCAGCGAACTCGGGAAGCACATCTCTAAAGCAGCATTCCTGACTACTCGATGATATGTTAGAGCTACGTCCCCATATGGAGACCGCAGCAATGATGAAGATGTACGACTCCATGACTGGAATGGCACAACACAAGCCTGGACACTCAATTGGCGATTAAGCTGTTCGAGCCGCCTATCGACTTGAGACATAGATTAGAAGGGGCATTGAAAGGCATCGATGACTTGGTGAGTAACAGAATCAGTGGAAGGATGACTATGAGTAAGCTGGCTTGATTGGTTTTTACATGCTAATAAACCTCGATCCATGGAATGTTACCTGGCACTTGGTTTCAAGATGGCCGTTTCACACACCTTTCAACCCCTTAAGCAACAACGCACAGATCCCAACACCACCCATTCCGACAGTTCCAAGCGTCAAGAAAGTCTGCAACCCAACAAATTCCGGATGAACAGCATAGCCCAATGCACACAAAATGGCATCAAGTCCATCAATCAACATGACAGTTCCCAAAGCTGATCTCAATCGTACCGATTCTGTGGCATTGATACCGGCATTCTGAATAATACCTGCCACGTTCTTCGAAATATTGGGGTCACTGTTGTTGTGATTGTTGCTGACGGCATGAGGTGAGACTTTTGGCCAGAGTAGAGTTCCGAGTCCGATCTCTCGTACGCCCATTAGTTGACAGAGAAGTAAGGCGCTGCGTGGAGCAGTTATGCCGAAGGCGGTGCAGAGGTGTCCTGGTACGATGATAGAGCCGGCACCGAAGGCGAGGCGGGCGGCGGCGAAGGCGCGGATAAGGTTTGTTGTCATTGTGATTCTCAAGGGAGTATGAGTTCTTGGTGGAAGTTGGTGGTCAATTTTGGTGTTCAAAGGTGATTATTGCTTTAGGTTCTTGAGCCTTTGGAGGGTTTCTTGAGCTTGAGTTGAGGATTATTTCAATCCTTGGTTGGCGGTATGGGTAAGTAGTGAAGATTTCGAGAGTATTTATCATTTTTTGAAGGAGAAGGGTGTTTGTGAGTTTTTGTATGGCTTGCCCTTGCCAGGCATAACGTTATGTTCCATTAACCTTAACGAAAGGATCAGGAGATCTTCTCTGTAATAAGCCTGTACCTGCACCACCTGACAGTCCAAGGCAGACACATTCTGATCCTTTACGAGATAGTTGGTCGTCCCTTCCCGGCAACGACACGTTGATGGGCGATTGCAAATAGATCAAGAGAGCCTTCTATGGGGACATCTCTTCGAATTTTGAATCGGCGAATGACCCAACGTCCATCAACCTTCTCCAGATCTACAATCTGCAAAGCTCGCGTCACGACCGACCTGGCCTCCTCGTCTTCAGCCTGCAAAGTATATACCACTGTGACATTCGTACTCGCAGTGCCGCGCACGAAATCCCCGGCAGCATCCGATTCCAAGTCGAAAACAAGGGGTCCCAGTTGATGGTGTGTGGCTGTAAACCCGGGGATAGAAGCTTTGACTTGCTCCCAAAAGCCTTGTGGCGTTGTGTCTGAAGCCAAAGTACCCGGTAGATGTTCAGAAAGATCCATGATGAACGGTTGGTCTTCGGACGAGAAGCAAGATAGGAGGAGTTTGTAGTTTAGTTCATCTTCGGCGCGTTGGAATGCGAGTACGGTGCGCTGGATATCGTCTTGGGCGATGAGCTGTTCCATGTTTGGTTATGTGGAGAAGATGTGAAGTCTGCGGGTGGATAGATAGGTGGTGTTTGTTATTTGCCAGCTTCAGCATACACTTGCTTTTCTTTTGTAGCCCTAGGTCTTGGCTACCAATCCAATGAGGGTTTCAGCGTCCTCTATTCTGTCAGCACGGTGGGTGTCACTCGTCCTATCTGATCAATCTTTGAGAGTCGGGGCCGGTTGCCAGGCTCTTCGCACCTTCCATTTTGGGCAGTGAAATCGGACTAGTCGCGTGTCACAAAGCTTACCACGATATTACTGTCCAGGACCAATTTAAGCGGCCTTTTAGTGTGTTGATACTATAATTGGAATTTGCATCATTGTACAGTTCAACAACTGCTGCTCTTCAACTGGGGAGTTCAGCGGCGACGAACGCAATACAGGATAGGCACGGAGATTACGTAACGATTGACAGTAGATTTTGTTACCCCATCTCGAGCAACAGAAAGATGAAAATGTGCAATTAGGTAGTGTTTTAAGGACGACATTTCAGAACCTACAATTTGCCAACTCTAGCAGCAACTTCTTACGACCCAGCTCGAGCACATACACACATTTGACAGGGGGCGAAAAGGGGCAAGAATGTGAATCTCATGGTCTCATAAATTCGTACTCTAACTTCACGACACTTTGGGCGTCTCTGGCAACACGAATCGTTTCCGCCCTGACACAATCCAATCCGACACAGCGATGATGATCACCGCCAACACCAGAGGACCGGCATAATTCATGTTAGCCGCCGTGACGGGCAGAATCGTCGGGAGAGCCACAAAGCAGAGGACATATAAGATGTAGACCACTGCTGTGGCGTTCGTGACGATTCCTCCCCATCGGCCCAAATTGAATGGGCCAAGTTTCGGCGTTCTTCCACGGAGCTTCCGGATCAGCAAGAAGAGAATCGGTATGCAGTATGAGATGTACAGCGAGATCAGCGGCAATGAAATCAGGGCGTTGAACGCTGTGGTAGACCCGATGTTGATGAGCGAAAGCAAGCAGCAAATGACGGCTACCAAGACCAAGGCTCGTACAGGCATGTGAAACCGATTGGAGACCTGAACTATCATCAGTATTTCCTACTACCAAATTCTTTGCGGAGACTCTACTCACATGAGCGAAGTAGTGCGCGAAGGGTAGGCCTTTGTTCTGGCTGAATGCCCAGGTCAATCTGGCCACCGATGCGAAGATGTTGAACAGCGAGATGAACAGGATGATGAGCTGGAAGATAACGAATAACGTCGTCACAGCTTTGGAGTGGGTTGCGTTCATGTAAATCCCGACAATTGCCATCCCCAAGGGAGCATTGGCCACAGCCTCTGGATCCCCGAGCCGATACATGACGACCACAAGCCACGCAAATTGCATGAGGGAGTTGAGCACGACGGCAAAAATCATTGCTCGTGGCACGTTTGAACGCGGTTTCTTGACTTCACGGCTCATGTGGAGCACGCCGTCAAAGGAAGTTATTGGGAAAGCTATTGGGAGAAGTCCAATTCCGAAAGCGATACCTGGCTGCGTCCAGCCACTGACATCGTGGGTCAAGTTTTGCCAGACGAATTCATTAGAGCTTCGAGCGCCAGTAACACCAAGCAAAACCATCGATGCGATCCAGAATGCGCCATGTCCGATCGCGCCAACAGTTTCCATCGGATTCAGGATTTGCTTGAACCATAGATTGGCAATGACAGGAGGAAGGACAAAAGCACACATCAACAAAGTGACGTGCCAGGATTCTGGCACATACGACTCGTTGTTTAATGCAATCAGAGATTGCACTCCTTGTGCGAGATAGGCAGGAGAGGCGGCAGTACAGGTAATCCAGGCAAACACGGTCATCCAGCCCTGGAACAATCCCCAGAAACGAGGCCAGAATGGTGCAAATTGAGCACTCCAGCGGTATTGAGCACCGACAACAGGATCTCTGAGGTGGATATCAGTACATGACCCGATTTGCTATGCATTGGGACACCCACATCGATGCCATCTCCGCCAAGCTCATGGCAATGAGTATTGATCCTGCGCCGGCAAGAAGGCTGCCATAAACTAGAGATGCCGGCCCGCCATTGAGCAAACTGAACTGCAACGACAGACCACTTGCTTCCCAGGCCGCTTGCAGAGTGAAGCCGAAATTGATGATGGCTAAGAATGGGATGTAGCCTTCAATGAGCCCACCAGCTCGATGGCCTCTCTGATGAACAATCACTTCATCCTGGCCTCTCTCCGAAGATGAAGTATCCTCCACGACCTCGTTGGAGATTGCAACCTCAACATCTTTACTTTCAAGATCCATCTTCATGGAAATGATCTGGAGAAGAGATTGTTGAACCCGAAAGGTCGGATGCTCGGGTTACAAAGGAACAGCACCTCTTCGAAATTCTTTGGCGGGGATTCGTTTATCCTATGGACGACGGCACGGAGCAACGTGGAGTTCGATCCTCCTCACCATTTCCTCGCGAGTTCTCTGCAGCTAACAGCCGCCCATGCGTCTTGCATTGCTGATTGCAGGTACGTGCAGACACTGGGTCAAGTTCTTGTCCTTCGAAAGGTCGCAGTACGTAAGGGAGAATTTCTTTTGGACAAGCACTGAGCGAAAGTCTTCTTCAACCCAGGACTTGTCTTAATGTCAGTGCTCGAAGGATGCCATGTCGACAACCCAATCGCACCATTGCCGCACACCCACATCGATCCTCCGTCGGATAGCGTTAGGCGGCAGTTGTTGGTCGGCGATGAATCCGGAACGGTATGGGCCATGGCGAGCGGATCGTCTTTCCGCATACCGCGGCTGCGACCACAAAGTATGAATTCGCTGCTCCAAACTCGTTCTGGGAGAGTTGGCGTCGATAGTCCAGCTCTGCTTCCTATGCCCTGCACAAAGAAGGGGACTGGATTCTTAGAGGATTGCGTGCTGCAGGAAGAGTCTGAGCGTACAGACGGTACAGGCAATGCAGACCTTCTTTGTCTGGTTTCTGTGTTATTATGGCAGAGGTGACGATCTTCCAAAAACACACTCACCTGGTTACCTGTCGACTTGCGAGTGGAGATTCTTGTCATTATTGACTAGATGATTTGTCACATGGCATCTCCCTACTCAGGATTCAGGAACAGGTCATGCTGGAGAGGCTTTCTGCGCTGCCTACTTTGGATGTTCGGTGAAGAATCCTTCTGGTGTGATTGGAATATCAACAGCCACTGGCGACATCCCACAACGTCTACCTAAACTCAGTTCACCGGCACATATCTCCGCCAGCCAATCGACTTCTCCACATGCCGTGGGGGTAGACAAGAACAATACAATCTGGATGTGATGTTCCGACAACGCTTTCTGTTTAATGATGTGGTACAGATACGAGCGTTGTTTCAGAAACCTACCAGACCTATGGGGGGTGGGCTGGAGTTGGATATGTAAGGTACTGTATTCAGAAAAGCTGACATGTTTGTCACCTTCCCCCCGGAATAATAAGACAGCTCAACTCGACGACTCTCCTTTTTAGGGTCCTACCCTGTATCTGGTCCTAGGTGTTTCGGAGAAGAAGATGTCAACATGGCGGCAACTGCACCACCATACTTTCCAATGGACGATATGCATCGGACAGGCAGCGTCGTTGTTGTTTCTTACAGCTTGATCGTCTTCACACTTTGTGCCGGGGCCATTCGCATTGCAGTCACACGGAATGCGCACGCATCTTTCTCTCTGGACGATGTGGCCATAATTCTAGGAACGTGCTTTCTCATGGTTGCGAATGTCGCCTATCACTACGCAGCTGTGTACGGTCTCGGTATTCACCAGGCTGAATTAGCATCTGGAGATATATTGAAGATCTTTCAAGTATGTAGACTACCGTTGGTTGGTGGGTTGCCACCTCCTTGCACATACTGACAAAGAACTACAGTACGTTTACACCGCGCAGCTGGTAGGTGCCTTCACTCTGTGGGCAGCCAAACTATCGAGCGTAGGACTCCAATGGCGGATCGAACGGACTGCCTTCAGACAGCTGTCCTGGCTTTGTCGGATATCAATCGGAATAGGGCTTCTCTGGGGACCTGCCTGTCTGGTTCTGCTTGCAAGTCAGTGTCACTCTCCTGTTTGGCGCAATGTGGGTTCGAACAACACCTGTCCGAACGGTCTTAGAATGCAAACGGCGGTGGTCGGCTTGAACATTGCGTCGGACTTATGGATCGCCTTTGCTCCACTGCCGTTGTTGAATATGCTCAAGGTACCACTAAGCACAAAGGTTCGAACAATGATGCTGCTTGGGTGTCGACTAGTGTATGTTAAGATCTATGTCTCGGTCTGTGAAGAAACTGACGTTGTTCAGGGTGCCTGGGCTATCAGTTGGTCAACTAATCTCAACGCAAACCGCTGCTAGAAGCGACGACAAGACTTGGGATCGACCAGTGCAATCCGTGTGGGAAATGGTTGTCATTTTCGTATCATTGCTCTGCGCAGAGATTCCACGAAGTCAAAAGTTCTTTGGAGATTTGCAGTCGGGAGGCTCCAGGATACAACGGTTACACGATCTGGAGCTCACAGAAGGCAGTCTCTTCACTTTTGCGAGAAAACATGGACTGAGGGTTGGCCCACCCCCCCGAGGGGCTCCAGGCCCAACCACCAATCGAGCGAGCAGCGATTCCGTGGTAGAATTCATTGATGCGTTGAATGGATACTCTGGAAAGACCACTGCCACTGTAGAAGCGTTGGGTGCACATCGAGAAACATCAGGCCAGCAGAACAGATGTCGAGATCACCAAGGCATCAACATTACTCAGACAATCGAAGTGACATCGCAGTCCGGCTGAATTACATTACAGTTTTTCTTGGAGAAGAAGAATATACGCCTATTCATCGACGTGATGAGCGGAAATTTGACGACCCAAACCCAACTTGCAACACGGGATCGCTCAGGACAAAGTTCAGCTCGCGTGGGAGAAATCCTGCAGCAAATGCACCCTCTTCCTGCATGTATATGCAGAGCGGCATCGAAAGCATAGCCCCTCACAGTAGAGGGACTGCGATTGGCGTTTGTGGGTTGTTGTGTCGTTCGATCGTAAACACACCCTCTTGAAAGCTCCGGTCCTGTCTTCTCGACTTCGCGTCCGACTTCCGCAGGCCTCACATTCGGATTTTGCCTGAGCATGGCAACGATATTTGATAGACTCGACTCTCTACGCGCAGTGCTGTATGCTATACCTGGAACTGCTGTGCTGCTGACAGAACTCCTGGTAAGTCGACGGCTGAGCCTTCAGCATGGATTTGCTTGTTGATGTCTGTGTCCACAAGCTGGTTGGCCTTATCATTTACCGACTCTTCATCAGCCCGACTGCTTATGTGCCTGGACCGCTCATAAACAAACTGTCTGGAATACCGCGGATATGGCAGTGCTATATGGGAGATCGACATCTACGGGAGAAGCAGGCACACGATATATATGGACCAGCGGTCGTGATCGCACCCAAATCAATCGCATTTTCGTCCTTGTCTGCACTTCAGACCATTCATTCCAAGGACTCTAACGTCTATAAAGGCGATGAATTCTACGGCCTGCTGGATGGCGGTTCGGAAGGTGGTCGCTCCGTGCAAATGACCGCCGATAATTCAGCCCATGCAGCACGGAGACGAATCCTAGACAAAGCTCTTCCAAGTCGCGAGCAATCTTTCAGGGAGATCGATGTCCTGGCGAAGAACCTTGTTGGCGCCGCTGTTGGACTATCTGGACTGCTCTATGGTGAAAGCAGCCCAGTTGATGTGACGCTCATCTCGACATGGTTCAGCTTTGACGTTATATCGGTTGTATCCTTTGGTGAATCGTTGGACATGCTCCGAAAGGAAGAGTACCGTTGGGTACCACCGTGTCTGCGAAGTACCAGCATCTTCTTGTATTGGGCTGGCTATGCTCCTGGCTTGAGTTTCTGGCGATGGTTTCTTGGGACCAATATTCCTTCTCGACTAGGACTGCGCACTGTCATCGATTCCCAACAATACACCGAATTCGCAGACTACATGCTTGATAAGCGTGCCAAGCAACTGGAAGAGCAGAACGAGAAAGGAGCGACGACGAGAAGTAATGATATATTCCAACACCTTTTGAGGAGCGGCCTTTACAGTGATTTGGATCTTCGAGCAGATAGCTCTCTACTAATCGCAGCTGGTAGTGATGCCATCCGCCTAACCATCGCAGCCACAATCTTCTACTGGTTGAAGAATCCCGACATCATGAAGAAAGCTGTGGACGAGATTCGATCAAGTGCGACATCTGCAGATCAAGTGAGCGACGCAACCATCGGCTCTCTCCGGTATCTCCGAGCATGTGTCGATGAATCAATGCGTCTTTGCCCACCCAAAGCCAGCTCTCTACCCCGAGAAGTCAAGCAAGGCGGAATAACCATTGACGGGATTCATGTCCCGGCAGGTTGCACGGTGGGAACCTCCATCTATGCCTTACACCATGACCCTGAGATATATCCCGATCCTTTTGCCTACAGACCGGAACGTTGGCTTCAAGATGCTAGCGAGACAAGGCAGATGCATGCCGCGTTTTGTCCATTTCTGAAAGGCAAGCCAATTTTCACTCCCGTGGAATATGCACACCAGCTAATCACACTGTAGGGCCACGAATGTGTCCGGGCAAGACTGTAGCATATTTCGCCATTCAGCTTGCACTGTTCCGTCTTGTTTTCGACTATGATATTCAAGCTTGGCTAGAGAAAGGCGGAAGGCGTTCTTCAAAGCGACAGTCTGGTCTTCGAAGTCGTGAAGATGAATATCAATTCAATGATTGGATCCTTGGGTTCGCAGAAGGGCCGTTGGTTGAGTTGCGGGAGAGGAAGTGACCGTCTCCCAGATCTTCTGTCCTGCCATTCGTTTTGTTTGGGAACAACTGGAGCATCAAATTGGATACGCACCTGGCCAAGACATGAATGTTGTGATATTGTGGAATAATACTGCCGACCATGATCGAATCATCGAGCGATGGATTTGACGAAAGATCAGGAGACATGATGAAATCAGCCTATGCTTCGTTTCCCAAGCAAAAGTCAAGCACAAATTGGCTCCAGGGTTCACGTTGATCTCCAAGGCGCAGCACACTTTCCCAAATAGGCAGGAACGAAGGCCAAGACTTTTCGTATGAGCCAATCAGCACCTCTCAAAACTTCGAGCCAAAAGACATATAAACTCCAAGCATAACCATTGCCACGATCACAATTCCACAATCATTGACAAGCCTTCCCTCAAGCCCTCTTCCACCAAGTCAGCAA